>PVKE010007075.1:0-51942 GCA_004027555.1 Craseonycteris thonglongyai | reverse complement strand
ATTGATCCAAAATAATTAGAAGTTACCCTTTTATTTACCGTATTTTCCGGCATATAAGATGACCGGGCGTATAAGATGACCCCCGATTTTCGGTTGACTTTTTTTCGTTTCAAAAGTCGTCTTATACGCCGGAAAATACGGTAGAGAGGCGATCTGAGCAGCCTTGCAGTGATTGGTGCGGGATCGAGTTGGAAAATTCATTTAGCGGCATATCGAGACGTTTTTTCGGGATATACTCGGTGTATAAGATGACCCCCAATTTTCGGTTGACTTTTTTTCATTTCAAAAGTTGTCTTATACGCCGGAAAATACGGTAATTTTTTTATTATTATTAAACTAGCTGCTGATTTTGCTGGATTTCTCTATTTGTCCATTTTCCATTTCATTGATTTCTGCTCAGAACTTTATTTGTGTTCTTCTACTCACAATGAGTTTAATTTGCTCCCCTTTTTCTAGTTTCCTAAGTAGTATAATTTTAGGTGATTGGTTTCACCATTCTTTTTAATATAAGCATATAAAACTAAATTTCTTTCTAAGCATAGTTTCAGCTGCATCATATAAATTGTGATTTGTGTCTTTATTTTTATTTAGTTAAAATATTGTAAATTTTTGTTGTGATTTATTGTCACATGGGTTGTTTAAAAGTTAGTTAATTTCCATATATATATGGGGCTCTTCTAAATGTATTATATTTGTTGACTGATAACTTAATTCTGTTGTGGTCAGATAACATAACCTGTAAGATTGCATTCTTCTGAAATATGTTTAAACTTGTTTTATCTTCCACCCTATATTCTATATTATGAACATTCCATGTATATTCAGAAAAAAAATGTGCATTCTGCAGTTTTGGGGTACAGTGTTCTACAAACATCAATTAAGTTAAGGTGGTTGGTAGTGTCACTCATCTTTTCTGTACTGTTGTTTTGTCTACTTGTTCTAGCAGTTATTGAACTGTGTGTTAAAATCTCCAGTCATTAATTTGCATTTGTTTGTTTCTCCCTTTAGTTTTGTCAGTTTTTGCTGCATGTAGTTTGAAGTTCTATCAGGTACATGTACATTTAGGATTTTTATATCTACCTGATGTGTTAATCCTTTTATTATTTTGACTGTCACTTTTTGCTTCTACGGTAATTCTCTTTATCTTGATGTCTATTTTGTCTGATTTTAATATAGATAGCATACCCTTCCTATTGACATAGTATATCTCTTTCTGTCCTTTTACTTTCAGCCTATTTATAATTTATATTTAGGGCATACCTCTTTCAAACAGCATATAATTGATTCTTGCTAGGGTGCCAGAGCATTTTGCTGTGTTCCTTCTCTATCCTTAGCTTGCAGCCTTCCCCGGGTTCCTACACCTGAGGGGCTTATCTCCACCCCCCCAGCAGCAGACTATTTGTGCTTGTTACTGCCTGCTGGCTAGTCTTGTGGTAGGGGGACAAAGGGAGGCTCCAAACCCAGGCTATGTCTCAAGAATTCAAGAATGGGCCTTTCTCAGTGGTCCTACTCCTTTCCCAGCAGTGGAAGAACTCTAATGTAATGGGCCCTGGTTGATATCCTGCCCCTACCCAAGGAGTAGCAGCTTTTAATTTTAATTTCACATGCCCCCCCCCCCACCCGGCCCCCACCCAACCTTCATACACAGGGCCTTGGACCCAACAGGGTTTGCTGCCCTTCCTCAGCAGCTTGAGGCTTTTGTCCACTAGGGCGGAGGGTTGGCAAGAATTCCTGCCTTTCCTGCAGTGGCACTGCTCTCCTTCAGGCCTGTGCCAGGGGGAAGGCTTTCTCCAGTCTCCCTCCCTCACCCTTTGTGAAAGCATCCAGTCTTTCACATGAAAGTGGGTGTGAATTCTAGCTCATACTTGGCCTTTAGCGATTCGTTAAAATTTTTAGCTGATTTCTTTTTAAATGTTTGTGTGGCACTTGCCAACTCTTCCTTTGACATTCTGCCACAGGTGAGCCAGTGTCTATGTCCCACACCTCCTTCGAGGTGCTGTCTAACCTTAGATTTCAGAACACTTGATTGCCCTGAGATCTTAGTTCTCTGTTGGGCTCAAGAAAAGTTATGATGTAGGTTATTCAGTTTTTTTCCTTGTGAGGAAAAAAAACTGTATTCTCACTTGAGATTTTAAATGATATATTGTTTTTTGGTTTTTTTTTTTAATTATTTTTTCTTTCTGTCACCATATATTTGGCTTCCCCTACCCCCTCTCCCACCCCGCCATTCCCGTCTCCAACCCATTCCCCCCTTACCCTCAGGCAATCACTAAACCATTGACTGTGTCCATGAGTTTTTATTTCTTTGTTACTTTCAGTTTTATTCCACCTATGAGTGAAGTGATATGTTTCTTGTTTTTATCTGTCTGACTTATTTCGCTTAGCATGATGATCTCATGGTCCATCCATGTTGTCACAAATGGGAATATTTTATCTTCTTATTGCTGAGTAGTATTTCATTGTATAAATGTACCACAACTTCTCTATCCAGTCACCAATGAAAGGACACTTTGGTTGTTTCCATAACTTGGCCACTGGGAACAATGCTGTGATGAATATTGGGATACATACATCTTTGCAGAATGAGGTTTTCAGTTTTTTGGGGTAGATACCCAGGAGAGGGATGGCTGGGTCATATGGCACTTCCATTCCTAGTTTTTTGAGGAATCTCCATACAGCCTTCCACAGTGGTTGTACCAGTTTACATTCCCACCATTAGTGTATGAGGGTTCCTTTTTCTCCACAGCCTCTCCAGCACTTGTTATTCCTTGCCTTGTTGATTAAGCCATTCTAACAGGTGTGAGGTGGTATCTCATTGTGGTTTTAATTTGCATCTCCCTAATTGCTAGTGATGTTGAGCAATTTTTCATGTATCTGTTGGCTGTTTGTATGTCTTCAGGGGAGAAGTGTCTGTTTAGGTCTTCTGCACATTTTTTTATTGGATCTTTTGTTTTTTGTTTTTTTTGTTGAGTTGTATGAGTTCTTTATATATATTAGATTATTAGCGCCTTATCAGAGGCATTATTTGCAAATATATTCTCCCATTCAGTTGGTTTCCTTTTCACTTTGTTGACAGTGTCTTTTGCTGTGTGGAAGCTTTTTAGTTTGATATAGTACCATTCGTTTATTTTTGCTTTTACTTCCCTTGCCTTTGGGGTCAAGTTCATAAAGTCCTCTCTGAGTCCAAATTCTATAAGTTTAGTACTGATGCTTTCTTCTATACACTTAATTGTTTTAGGTCTTATGTGGAGGTCTTTAATCCACTTTGAGTTAATTTTGGTACATGGTGACAGTTCACAGTTCAGATTCATTTTTTTGCATGTGGTTTTTCAATTTTCCTAGCACCATTTATTGAAGAGGCTTTCTTTTCTCCATTGTATATTTTTTGCTCTTTGTCAAAGATTATCTGTCCATATATTTGTGGGTTTATTTCTGGTTTTTTTTTTATATCTTTTTTTATATTTATAGAGAGTAATTATTTTATCGTCAGTGCATATTTATTTCTATTTTACTTTTGACAGATAGAGAGAGAGACAGAGACAGAGACAGCCAGAGAACCGAACTGTGGGAACTCCCCAGTTCAGCATGTGGGTCCTGCCTGGGCCGGAACCGGGATTCGATCCTCGGTCCTCGTGGCCTCAAAGCTAGCGCTCAACCCGCTGAGCCGTCCCGGCTTTCCCCAATTTTTTTTTTTTTAATATATTTATTTATTTATTATTTTTGACACAGAGAGAGAGAGATACAGAGACAGAGACAGAGAGAACTGAACTGGGGGAGCTCCCAGTTCAGCATATGGTTCCGCATGGGCCAGGGCCGGGATTCGATCCCGGGTCCCCAGTGCTGCAAAGTGAGCGCTTAACCCACTGAGCCATCCTGGCTTCCCCTATTTCTGGGTTTTTGATTCTGTTCCATTGGTCTGTATATCTGTTTTTCTGCCAATACCAAGCTGTTTTGATTATTGATGCTTTGTAGTATAGACTGAAGTTGGGGAGCATGATGCCTTCAACCTTATTCTTTTTTCATAGAATTGCTTTGGTGATTCAGGGTCTTTTGTGGTTCCATATGAATCTGATAATTTTTTTTAATCTATTTCTCAAAAGAATATCTGTGGGATTTTGAATGGAATTGCATTAAATCTGTATATTGCTTTGGGTAATATGGCCATTTTAACTATGTTGATTCTTCCAATCCATGAACAAGGAATATCTTTCCATTTCTTTGTATCTTCCTCAATTTCTTTTAATAGTGTCTTACAATTTTCCATGTATAAATCCTTCAGGTACTTTAAGTTTATTCCTAAGTATTCTTTTTGTTTTGATTGCAAACGGTATTGTTTTTCTCATTTCTTTTTCTGAAGTTTCATTGTATATAAAATTGCTGTGGATTTTTGTACATTGATTTTGTATCCTGAAACTTTACTGTATTCATTTATTATTTCCAATAGTTTTCTGGTGGAGTCCTTAGGGTTTTCTATATAAAGGACCATGTCATCTGCAAAAAGTGACAGTTTAACTTCATCATTTCCATTTGGATGCCTTTTATTTCTTTTTCCTGCCTAATGGCTCTGGCTAGAACTTCTAGCACTATGTTCAATAGCAGTGGTGACAGGGGACATCCTGTCTTGTTCCTGATTTTAGAAGAAAAGGTTTCAGGTTTTTCTCATTCAGTATGACATTTGCTGAGGATTTGTCATATATGGGCTTTATTATGTTGAGGTACTTTTCTTCTATACCCATTTTATTAAGTGTTTTGATCATAAATGGATGTTGTATCTTGTCGAATGACTTTTCTGCATCGACGATATAATCATACAGTTTTTATCTTTTAATTTGTTTATGTGGTGTATCACATTGATTGATTTGCGTATGTTGAACCATCTTTGTGCCCCTGGGGTGAATCCCACTTGATTGTGATGTATAATCTTTTTAATGCATTGTTGTATTCTATTTGCTAGTATTTTGTTTAGGATTGTAGCATCAGTGTTCATCAGAGATATTGGTCTGTAGTTTTCTTTTTTTGTGTGATGTCCTTGCCAGGCATTGGTATTAGGGTAAGGTGACCAGATTTTAACATTGGTAAAGCGGGACACCATTGACCAGCAGGGAGGGGGTTCTTGATTAAAAATTTGGTCTATCTCCTGCCGTTCCCTAGCTTGTCGTGCATTCTTTCCAAAATTCGGGACTTTTTTAAAACACCGCGGGACGCGGGACAAATTGTTAAAAATCGGGACTGTCCTGCCAAAAGCGGGACGTCTGGTCACCTTGTATTAGGGTAATGTTGGCCTAATAGAATGAGTTGGGAAATATTGCCTCTTCAATTTTTTGGAAGTTTGAGGAGGATAGTTGTTAGTTCCTCTCTGAGTGCCTGGTAAAACTCATTAGTGAGGCCATCTGGTCCTGGACTCTTGTTTTGGGGGAGGTTTTGGATGATTATTTCAATTTTCTTACTGTTGATTGGTCTGTTTAGGTTATCTAGTTCTTCTTGATTTCAGTCTAGGTAGACTATATGTTTCTAAAAACTTGTCCATTTCTTCTAGGTTGCAAAATTTGGTAGCATGTAGTTCTTCATAGTATTTTTGTATGATCCTTTGTATTTCTGTGGTATCAATTGTAATTCCCCCTTTCATTTTTAATTCGGATTATTTGTGTATTTTTTCTTTTTCCCTTGGTGAGTCTAGCCAGAGGTTTGTCAATTAATTTTTTCAAAGAACCAGCTCTTCGTTGCATTAATTTTTTCTATTGTTTTTCTATTCTCTATTTCGTTTAGTTCTGCTTTAATTATTATTTCCTTCCTTCTGCTGTCTTTGGGTTTTTTATTCTTCTTTTTCTAGTTCTTGAAGATGTGATGTTAGGTTTACTTGTGATTTTTCTTGTTTCTTGAGATAGGCCCATAGTGATAAAAATTTCCCTCTTATTACTGCTTTTGCTGCATCTAGTAATTTTGGTATGTTGTGTTTTCATTGTCATTTGTTTCTATGTATTTTTTAATCTCTTTTTATTTCTTCTTTCATCCAGTCACTTTTTAATAGCATGTTGTTTAATTTCCATGTATATGTGGTGTTTCCTGCTTTCTTTTTGTAGTTGATCTCCAATTTCAAAGCTTTGTGATCAGAGAATACACTTGGTATGATTTCGATCTTCTTAAATTTGCTGAGGCTAGCTTTGTGTCCCAGCATATGGTCTATCCTTGAGAATGTTCCAAGTGCACCAGAAAAGAATGTATAGTCCTGTGTTGTCAGATGAAGTATCTTGTAATTGTCAACTATGTCTGGCTGCTATAATGTATCATTTAAAGCTGATATTTCCCTATTTATTTTCTGTTTGGATAATCTGTCCATGGCTATCAATGGGGTGTTTAAGACCCCTCTTGTAATTGTGTTTTTGTCAGTTTCTCCTTCTAGATCTGTTAGTAGTTGCTTTGGTGCTTCTTGGTTGGGGGGCATATATATTAATAAGTATAATATCTTCTTGTTGTATTGTCCCCTTCGTTATTATGAAATGTCCATCTTTGTGTCTTATTATCTTTTTGATCCTGAAGTCTGCTTCAGTAGATATAAATATGGCTACACCTGCTTTTCTCTGGAAGCCATTTGCTTGGAGTATTTTTTCCACCCTTTCACTTTGAGTCTGTGTTTGTCCTTGTGACTGACCTGTGTCTCTTGTAGGCAGCATAAGGTTGGTTTTTGTTCTTTAATCCAGTTTGCTACTCTGTGTCTTTTTATTGGTGAGTTCAGTCCATTTATATTTAGGGTGATGATTTGATATATAAAGATTATCTATAGCCATTTTATCTTTTGTTTTCTGGTAGCTCTTTTTTTTCGATTGCTTTGCTTTTTATTCCCACTGGTTATTTTAGTTTGATGGTGTTTATGACTGGTTTTGTTTTTTTTTCATTTTCTCTTCTTTTATTGTTATGTGTCCCAGTTCTAAGTTCTTTTTCAGTGGTTACCATGAACTTTATATAAAAGAAAGTTTCATATTCAGTGGTTCCTTTTCTTAAGGATGGTTCTTACCTCCATTTTCTTTGGAAACTTAAACCTTTACATCCTCTACTTTTATATTTTTGTTGTTCCAGCTTATCCCTATTTACTTTTACTTTTTGTTTCTGGTCCAATCGCCTCCTTCAGTATTTCTTGAAACCCTGGCCTTGTGCTGGAGAACTACTTCATTTTCTATATGTCTGAAAAGGTCTTTATTCTTCCTTCATATCTAAAGGATAACTTTGCCGGGTACAGAATTCTTGGCTGGTAATTTCTCTTCTTTAATATTTTGAATACTTTATTCTGTTCCCTTCTGGTTTGTAGAATTTCTGTTGAGAAATCTGATGATAGTCTGATGGACTTTCCTTCATAGGTTAGGTTGTTCTTTTTTTTCTGGCTGCCTTGAGGATTCTTTCTTTGTCTTTGACCTCTGATATCTTCAGTATGATGTGCCTTGGAGAGGATCTGTTAGGGTTCAAGTAGCTAGGAGTCCTGGTTCTTTCTTGGATTTCAGGTTCCAGTTCTTGCCATAGATTTGGGAAGTTCCCATCTACTATTTGTCTGAGTTAATTCTCTATGCCCATCTTTGTCCTCTGCTCCCTCCGGAATACCTATTATTCTTATATTATTCTTTCTAATGGAATCAGATAGTTCTTGTAGATATCTTTCATTTCTTTTAGCTTTTAGGTCTCTCTTCTTCTGTGACATTTCCAAATTTCTGTCTTCTGTTTCACTAATTCTTTCCTCCATCTGGTCAGCTCTGCTGTCTTTGCTAGCTATTTCGTTTTTCATTTCTTTTGTGTTGTTTATCTGCAGAATTTCTATTTGGTTCTTTGTTATACATTCAACATCTTTTCTGAAATCACTTATCTCCCTCTGTGTACTCTGCCAGTTCTCTTTGAGCTCTTTGAGTGTTTTCAGAATTGCAGTCTTGAATTTTCTGTCATTTAGCTCATATGTTTCTATATCTTCAAGTTCCTTTTCTGGAGATTTTTGTCTTTCTTTCTGAGCATGTCTGTTCAAAAGGGCATTCCTTGCTGTTGGAGCATTTTGTTTCATGGACATGAGGACTTTTCCCTGGTAGATGTGAAGAAATTTTCTTTTACTTCCTAGCTGGTGTTACTGCAGCGTCTTATAATATTTTCTCTTGTTTATTTGGTTTTCTCACAGTGGGAGACTTCCTAGAAGGTGGGCTTCTCTTTGACTCATCACCCTGGTCTCTGTATGCCTCCTCTTTGGGAAGGTATGGTGCATGATGGTATTCTATGCCTCCAAGGTCCCACTGCTGTCAGAAGCTGCCATACCTAGACCCTTCTGCTGTCTTCAGCAGAAAAGGTGGGGATGTGGCTTGTTGGGAAAGGCGCAGGTCTGTTTGCATCACAGGGTAATGGCGGCCTCTCTGCTGGCTTCAGTGGGAGGAGTGGGGGCTGGGTTTGTTGGGAAAGTTGCAGGTCTGTTTGCATCACAGGGTAATGTTGGCTTCCCGGCAGCAGCTTACTGAAGGCAGGCTCTGGTTGAGGCCGGCCAGGCAAGCCCTGGGAGAGAGCAAGGGGAAGCAACCAGGCTCCATGTCCAAGGCTACGCAGTACTCCAGTTGGGGCCCCACCTCATCAAGGGCCCCTCTGCACTTTAGCCGCCAGCACACTCCTGGTGTCGGCACTCCAGCAACTGGAGCGCCCACCTCTGGCTCCAGTTGCTGGCTTCACGATCTGCGCACCTCTAGCTCCAGCCGCTGGACTCAAGCACCGGCAGCTGGATCTTCACTCCAGTCACCTGCACCGATCTCTGGCTGCTGCCTCCTGCCCCTCACTCCAGCCACCCTCCCCGTGCCAGGGCTGCCCACCCCCCCTCCCCCTCCCCCGACTCCCACTGGGGCCGCTCACCACCATCAGCCACACCAGCATTTCCCGTCCACCCTGCACTCTGGCGTCTGCACCTCCACCTCTGTCCGTTCCAGGCCTCCAACCTGCCCAGAGTAATTCTGCTCCTGGACCCGCATTTCCACGCTCCCACTTCAGTTAGTCTCTCCTCTGCTGGATTTGGGTCAGCCTCTGGGTTGGTCAGTGGGTGGGTCTCTGGGCCGCACTCCGTGGCAGGTCTCCACACTGCTCCCTTTCTCTCTCACTCACCTCCCTTTCTCCAGCATTAGGTATTTCCTTGAGATGAGTGGGTCCCTCAGCCAAGGCTATGTGTTGCTTAGGGCAGTGGTCGGCAAACAGCGGCTCATGAGCCGCATGCGGCTCTTTGACTCCTTGACTGTGGCTCTTCCACGAAATGTTTAGTGCAGGCACGGAATATTATTTATTAGCTTGCCTTGTAAGAGACGAGTAAACATTTTTGAAATGCAAGCCTACAGCTTGAGAGGCACATTTTTAAAAAGCAACAATAGCACGGATAGTCGCTCGCAAACATGTGTATCATTATCTCTGTCAAATTGCTGCCCGCCGAAATGTATTTTAACTACAAATAGGAAGAAAGCAGTCGAGGAACTCCAGAGGAGACAAGAAAGGTCAGCTTTTGTTTATAATCACTGGGTGCAATCTTCTAACAATGTTAATATGGCAAGTTTTGTAGTTAGTCAGGAGATTGCTCAGAGAGGAAAGCCATACACGGACGGAGACTATATAAAGAGTTGTTTTATAAGTGCATCCGAAGAGCTTTTTCGAGATTTTAAGAATAAAGCAGACATTTAAAAAAAAATTCGAGAGATACCTTTGTCTGCTAAAACAGTGAAAGAACAGTAAAAATGTCTGCAAACATAACAAACCAACAAATTGAAGATCTCAATTCTATCAATAGCAGTTGACAACTCTTGTGATATAAATGGCACAGCACAAGTTTCTCTTTTTGTGCGATTTATCTCCACTACAGGCCCTAAAGAGGAACTTTTGGGATTATTGCCACTCAAAGGACAAACGCGTGGAGTAGATATAGCAAATGTTGTAATTGAGTGCTTCGAAAAACATCAAATTCCATTAGAAAAAATTGTCTCGATTTCAGCAGACGGAGCGAAAAGTATGACAGGTGCAAGAAATGGATTAGTCGCTATTTTGAAAGAAAAAATTAATCACGAGATACTTACCATTGTATTATTCATCAGGAAGCACTATGTACGCAGACATTTCCTGAAGAAATTTGCAAAGTAATGGAATTGGTGATTAAGATTATCAACTCCATTGTAGCTAAAGCTCTTTACCGTTGCCAATTTAAAGAATTTCTAATTGAGGTAGAGTGAGTATGCAGATCTTCTGCTGCATAACAAGGTTCATTGGTTATCGAGAGGAAACATTTTAAAACGTTTTGCTTCACTGTTTACTGAAATAAAAGCATTTCTTCTTGAGAAGAGTGTTCACTATGCAGAGCTAACGAACGATCTGTGGATCCAGAAATTTTATTTCATGGTGGATGTTACTTCTCATCTAAATCAGCTTAAGCGTAAGTTACAAGGAAAAGGAAACACAATTTTTTCGATGTTAGAAGAAGTAATTTCATTCGAAAACAAATTGTCGCTTTTTGCCAAAGATTTTGAAAGAGAAACTCTAATTCACTTTCCATGCCTATTGAAATACTGTCGAGAAAATAAGTCTAATATTGACATTTGCTATTTCAGAACAACACTGTTAAATATGAAGGAAACTTCTCAGCAGGTTCAAAGACTTTAGAAACAGCAAAGCGACGTTAGCCTTTGTTAAAAAACCTCTGAATGCCACGGTAACAGAAATAAATTTTCCCCCTTTAATATTGATATTGGCAGCTTTGAAATGCAGTTGCTGGATTTAAAAAATAAAGAATTGTGGAGCTCAAAATTCGAGCGTCTTTGTGCCGATTTAGAGCTATTGGAGAAAAATAAATGTGAATTAAGTTTACAGCACAAGTGGTCTGCTTTGAAAGATCTGAAGAGGGAAGATATGTTGATTTTTAACACCTGGAATAGTATTCCTGACTCATATGATCAACTGAAGAAACTAGCATTTGCTGTTTTTTCCTTATTTGGGTCTACATATTTATGCGAACAATCATTTTCAAGCATGAACTTTATCAAGAGTAAATTAAGAAATCGGCTTATCGATGAGAACTTGGAATCATGCCTAAAATTAAAAACAACATACAAACCTGACTTACCCTTACTTTCCAAGGAAATGCAAGGCCATTGTTCACATTAGTGGAGTATTTGTAGTTGTTTTTTTAAGGATACCTTTTATATTATTTAACTTGTTATATTTTTAAATAAATATTATCTTTATATAAGTATGATACTAAGTTTTATTTAATGTACCGTTAAACTAAGACATATTTAGCAAAGGCAAGCTTGAGAGTGTAGTTTTAATCCTAATTATTTCCATAAAAATGTCTCTACTAAAGTAAAGCTTAAGTTTAAAAAAAATGGCTCTTTGAATAAACTTCAATTTGTATTGTTTATATTTGGCTCTTTTGGATGACGAGTTTGTCGACCACTGGCTTAGGGATTCTCTGGTGGGATTTTAGTTGTTTAAATTGTTGTCTTTCCAGGAGTGGTTTCAAGAGCTCCTGTCATGCTGCCATCTTGATGACGTCCAGTTTTTATTGTTTTTGACAAAGCGAGACCGAGAGAAAGAGGAGGGCCCAGAGCAGTCTCCATAGTTGTATGTTATTCGTTTTCAATATAGTTTCACTCCACAGGTGAGCGTGGGGCTGTGCAGGGCAGGAACCAGGTTGGGGGCTTCCTGCATGAGAGGCACACCCCTGAGAGCTGGGGACCTCCTACATGGGAAGCTTGCCCCAGGGAGAACCGAGCTGAGGGCACACCCCAGTTCAGTATATGGCCCTGCATGGACCAGAGTCAGGATTCAATCCTTGGACCCTGGGGCTTCAAGACTAGCATTCAACCTGCTGAGCCATCCCAGCTTCCCCCCATTTATTTTTGCTTTTACTTCCCTTGCTTTTGAGATGAGGTTCATAAAGTCCTCCCTGAACCCAAGGTCTGTAAGTTTAGTACCAATGCTTTCTTCTTTACAGTTTATTGTTTCAGGTCTTATGTGGAGGTCTTTAATCCATTTTGAGTTAATTTTGATACATGGTAACAGTTCGCAGTTCAGATTAGTTTTTCTACAAGTCATTTTCCAATTTTCCCAGCATCATTTACTAAAGAGGCTTTCTTTTTCCCACTATATATTTTTCACTCCTTTGTCAAAAATTATCTGTCCATATATATATTTGTGGGTTAATTACTTGTTTTTTAAATTCTGTTCATTGGTCTGTGTGTCTGTTTTTCTGCCAATACCAAGCTGTTTTGACTATTGAGGTTTTGTAGTATAGACTGAAATCAGAGAGTGATGCCTGCAGCCTTATTCTTTTTTCATAGGATTGCTTTGGTGATTCGGGGTCTTTTGTGTTTCCATACATATCTGATTTTTTTTTTCCTTTCTATTTCTTGAAAGAATGCTTGTGGGATTTGATGGGAATTTCATTTAATCTGTATATTGCTTTGGGTAATATGGCCATTTTAACTACGTTGATTCTTCCAATCCATGAACATGGAATATCTTTCTATTTCTTTGTGTCTTCTTCAATTTCTTTTAATAGTGTCTTATAGTTTTGAGTGTATAGGTCCTTTCCATTCTTTATTGTTTATCCCGAGGTGTTTTATTCTTTTTGTAGTGATCACAAAAGGTATTTTTTCATTTCTTTTTCTGAGGTTTCATTGTTGATATAAAAATGCACTTGGTTTTTTTCAGATTTATTTTCTTTTCTTTTATTTATTTATATATATTTGAGAGAAGGTTGAGAGAGGAAGAGAGATATAAGTGGAGAGGGCCCAGAGCAGTCTCCATAGTTGTACATCATTAGCTGGGACATGGTTTCATTCCGCCCAGGTGGATATGGGTCTATGCGAGTTGGGAACCGAGGTGGGGTCTCCTTCATGGGAGGTAAGAACCTTCACCACCAAACCATCCAGCGGTTACCAGTTGCACAGCAGTTCAGCATATGGGTTTGCATAAGCCAGGGCCAGTATTTGATCCCCAGACCTCATGATTATGAGACAAGCACTGAACCCAGCATCCCACAATTAATTTTTGTACATTGATTTTGTATCCTGCAACTTTACTATATTTGTTTATTGTTTCTAATAGTTGTGGGTTTTTTTGACTGATTTTTTAGTATTTTCTATATAAAGGATCACATCATCTGCAAAAAGTGACAGTTTGACTTCTCTCCCAAATTGGATACCTTTTATTCCTTTCTCTTGCCTGATTGCTCTGGTTAGAACTTCCAGTGCTATATTGAATAGCAGAGGTGACAAGGGGCATCCATATCTTGTTTCTGATTTGAGGAGAATAGGCTTCAGCTTTTCTCTGATCAGTATATTAGCTGAGGGTTTGTCATGTAAGGCCTTTATTATGGTGAGGTACTTTCCTTGTATTCCCATTTTATTCAGTGTTTTAATCATAAATGGATGTTGTATCTTGTCGAATGCTTTTTCTGCATCAGTTAATATAATCAATTTATCTTTTATTTATTCATGTGATGTATCATGTTGATTGATTTGCATATGTTGAACCATCTTTTTGCCTCTGGGATGAATCCCACTTTATCGTGATGTATAATATTTTTTGTTTGTTTGTTTGTTTTTATTTGTTTATTTTTGAGAGAGAGAGAGAGAGAGAGAGATACAGAGACAGAGACAGAGAGAGAACTGAACTGGGGAGATCCCAGTTCAGCATATGGTTCCGCACGCGCTGGGGCCGGGATTTGATCCCCGGTCCCCGGCGCTACAAAGTGAGCGCTTAACCCACTGAGCCATCCCGGCTTCCCCAATATATTATTTATTTATTTTTATTTTTGACAGAGACAGAGAGATACGGAGACAGAGAGAGAACTGAACTGGGCGAGCTCCCAGTTCAGCACGGGCCGGGGCCAGGATTCGATCCCTGGTCCCTCGCGCTGCAAAGTGAGCGCTTAACCCACTGAGCCATCCCGGCTTGTATAATATTTTTAATGCATTGTTGTATTCTATTTGCTAGTATTTTGTGTAGGGTTTTTGCATTGGTGTTCATCAGAGATGTTGGTCCATAGTTTTTCTTTTTTGTGTGTGTTATCCTTTACCAGGCTTTGGTATTAGAGTAATGTTGGCCTTATAAAGTGAGTTGGGGGAGTACTGCCTCTTTTTCAATTTTTTTGGACTAGTCTGAGAAGGATAGGCATTAATTCTTTGAGTGCTTGATAAAACTCATGGTTTATTAGACCATCTGGTCCAGACCTTTTGACCTTA
Organism: Craseonycteris thonglongyai; assembly: GCA_004027555.1. NCBI lineage: Eukaryota > Metazoa > Chordata > Mammalia > Chiroptera > Craseonycteridae > Craseonycteris > Craseonycteris thonglongyai. The sequence continues at coordinate 37,714 of PVKE010007075.1, read as the reverse complement.
GAAAGGTTTTGGTTGATAGTTTCAATTTCTTTACTATTGCTTGGTGTATTTAGGTTATCCAATTCTTCTTGGTTTAGTCTAGGTAGACTATATGTTTCTAGAAAGTTGTGCATTTCTTCTAGGTTGTTAAGTTTGGCGGTATAAAGCCTTTTGTAATATTTTTTTATAATCCTTTGTATTTCTGTGGTATCAGTCACAATTTCTCCCCTTTCATTTCTAATTTTTGTTATTTGTGTCTTTTCTCTTTGTTCTTTGGTGAACCTAGCCAGGGGCTTGTCAATTTTATTCATTTTTTTGAAGAACCAGTTCTTTGTTACATTATTTTTTTTCTATTGTTTTCTGTTCTCAATTTTATTTAGTACTGCTCTAATTTTTATTATTTCTTTCCTTCTTCTGACTTTGGATTTTTTTTGTTCCTCTTGTTCTAGTTCTTTAAGAGGGGGATATTAGAATGTTTACTTGTGATTTTTCTTGTTTCTTTCTTTTTATTTTTTTAACATTTATTTTTATTTTATTTTTTGTTGTTGTTTGGTTGGGTTTTGTTTGTTTGTTTGTTTTTTACAGAGAGAGACAGAGAAAAATGGCCCAGAGCAGTCTCCATAGTTGCACATCATTAGTTTTCCACATAGTTTTCATTCCATGGGTGGGTGCGGGGTTGTGCAGAACAGGAACTGGCTGTGGGCCTCCCACATGGAAAGCATTCCTGAGGCAAGAGCTGAATTGGGGGCCTCCTACATAGGAAGCTCACCCCAGTGAAAATCGAACTGGTTCAGCATGTGTGTCCGCATGGGCCAGGACAGGATTTGATCCTCATATCCTGGGGCTACAAATGAGTGCTCAACCTGCTGAGCCATCTTGGCATCCCCGTATTTCTTATTTCTTGAGATAGGCCTGTAATGATATAAATCTACCTCTCATTACTGCCTTCACTATGTCCCAATAATTTTGATATATTGTATTTTCATTGTCATTAGTTTCTATGTATTTTTAAATCTTATTTCTTCTTTGATCCAGTCATTTTTTAATACCATGTTATTTAATCTCCACATATATGTGATTCTTTCTGATTTTTGTAGTTGATCTCCAGTTTCAAAGCTTTGTGGTCTAAGAATACATTTGATATGATTTCAATCTTCTTGAATTTGCTGAGGCTAGTTTTGTGTCCCAGTATATAGTCTGTTCTTGAGAATGTTCCATGTGTACTAGAAAAAAAATGTATAGTCTTATATTGCAGGATGGAGTGTCCTATAAATGTCAAATATTTCCAATTGCTATAATGTATCATTTAAAGCTGATAGTTCCTTATTTATTTTTTGTTTGGATGATCTGTTCATGGCTGTCAAGAAGGTATTTAGGTCCCCTACTATAATTGTGATTTTTGTCAATTTCTCCTTTCAGATCTGTTGCTTAGTGAATTTTGGTGCTTCCTAGTTTGGGGCATATGTATTAATGAATGTCATCTCTTGTTGATGTATTGTCCCTTTTATCATTGTGAAATGTCCATCTTTGTCTCTTAATAAATTTTTTACCCTGATGTCTGTTTTGTCAGATATCAGTACAGCAATTTCTGCTTTTCTGTAGATGCCATTTGCTTGAAGTATTGTTTTCCACCCTTTTAATTTGAGTCTGTGTTTGGTCCTTGTGGCTGAGGTGTGTCTCTTGGAGGCAGCATATGAATGGGTTTTATTTTTTAATCTAGTCTGCTACTCTGTGCCTTTTAAAAAGGGATTTTATTTTTATTGTTTTTAATGAGAGAGAAAGAGAGAGAGAAGGAGGAGGGCTCAAAGCAGTCTCCACAGCTGCATATCATCAGTTTTCTACATGGTTTCATTCCACAGGTGGGTGTGGGGCTGCGCAGGACAGGAACTGTCTGGGGGCCTCTCACATAGGAGGTTCACCCCAGTGAGAACCAAAGTGGGGGCACACCCCAGTTCAGCATATGGATCTGCATGGGCCAGGGCCGGGACTCAATCCTTGGACCCCAGGGCTGCGAGACAAGTGCTCAACCCGCTGAGCCATCTCGGCATCCCCCTCTGTGCCTTTTTATGGATGAGTTCAGTCCATTTACATTAAGAGTGATGATTGATATATGAAGTTTTCCTATGGCCATTACTTTTTACCTTTTTATTTTATGGTTGTCCCAACTCTTCCCCATTTATTTTGATTTTTTGTTTCAGGTCAAATAGCCTCCTTCAATATTTCTAGAAATGCTTGCCTTGTGTTGGAGAATTCCTTCAGCTTCTGTATGTCTGAAAGGGTCTTTACTCCTGCTTTGTATCTAAAGGATAACTTTGCTGGATAAATTATTTTTGACTGGTAATTTCTCTCTTTCAATATTTTGAATACTTGATTCTACTTTCTCCTGGCTTGTGGAGTTTCTGCTGATAAGTCTGATGACAGCCTGATGGGCTTTCCATTAAAGGTTATAGATATTTTTCCCTCTGGCTGCCTTAAGAATTATTTCTTTGATTTTTGACATCTTCAGTATAATGTGCCTTGGAAAAGATCTGCCAGAGTCCAGGTAGCTAGGGGCCCTGTTTTCTTCTTGAATTTGGGCTTCCAGATCTTTCCATAGGTTTGGAAAGTTCTCATCTACTATTTGTTTGATTATGCTCTCTGTAAAATTTTTTTCTGTCCCTTCTGGTATCCCTATTATTCTGATGTTGCTCTTTTTAATGGAGTCAGACAGTTCATGTAGAGTTCTTTCATTTCTTTTGATATTCAAATCTCTCCCTTCTTCTTTCTGTGATATTTCCATGTTTCTATCCTCAATATTGCTAATTCTTTCCTTCATCTGGTCAGCCCTGTTTCCCATGCTAGCTAAATCATTTCTCATTTCTTTTATTGCACCATTTATCTGTAGAATTTCTATTTGATTCTTTTTTATAGTTTTAGTTTCTTTGTTAAAATATTCCTTTTGCTCACCAATTTTCCTTCTGAGATCATTAGGTACATCTGGATACTCTGCCAGGAGTCTTTTAACTGAGTGTCTTAAGAACTGCAATCTTGAATTCTGTGTCACTTAGATAATGTATTTCCAAATCTGTAAGTTCTTTTTCTGGACACTTTTCATTCTCTTTCTGAGAGGCTTGGAACCCTAAAGTATTCCTTGTGTTCGATGTATTTTTGTTGGCATGAGAACTTTTTCCCTGGCAGATATGGGAAGGTCTTTCTTTCACTTCCCAGTTGGTGTCGCTGCAGCATTATTGGACTTATCCCTCCGGTTGCTTTTCTGGAGCGTGAGCTTCTCTTCTTTGGTCCAGTTGCCTTGGCCTCAGTTCGCCTCCTCTTTGGTAGATTAGGCGATAATATGTTGTGCCTCAGATCAGTGCAGGCAGAAGCTGCTGCACCTGTGCTTTTCAGTTTTCCGAGTCCTCCTGCCGGTTCCATAGGGACAAGGTTTATTGGGAAGGGCTCAGGTTTTTTGCATTACAGGATAATGGCTGTTTGCCTTCTTCAGCTCCTGTGAAGCAGGTGCCCGGTGGAATTGGGAGAGCAAGCTTTGGGGGAGTTAAGGGAAACAGCCAGACTCTATTTCTATAATTTTTGCCGGGGGGGGGGGGGGCGGTGCGGGTTGCAGATAGTATGTGTCCTGGTTTGCTCCCGTGAGTACTGGCCTAGCCACAGCACCAGTTGGTTGCTTTGTCCATGCGTAGAGCACTGGGTGGATACATGAAACAGAAGCCTGTTTCTCTGTCAGTAAAGCATGGGAGTTCGGGGGCTGGCAGGCACACACCACTGGCTCTGCCCTTTTCTTTTCTCCTGATCCTGCGTTTCACTCAGGGCTGTATTTTGTTTCCCCAACTGATGGCTTTTAGAATCAGCCTCAACCAGAGCTGATTTGTGTTCACATCAATACTCCTGCACCTAGGCTTCTGGTTCTGAGTGGGCTGAGTTACCACTGGGGCCCTACTTTTTGGCCCAGCCAGTCAGCAGCCCCTGCTCCATCAATAGTCTACCTAGGGCACAGTGCTCTGATTGGGGCCACGGAATGCCACCACCTGAGTTCGGATTTTAATTTGTCCATGGCCTCATGAGGCCTCAGTTCTTATCTGCACCTTGGCCGCTGGCCCCATCCCACCTCCCACCCCCCACCTCTGGGACCATGATGCTCTTCATACCATATCCCCAGACCCCCACCTCGCTCCTTCTTCTGCCAGCCTTGGGTCACTTTCCACAGCCCTGTCTCCACACAGCTCTCTCCCCTCCTCTCCTGCTCACCCACTTTTATCTGACCTTTAGGTGTTTTCTTACAATACAGGGACCACTCAACTGAAGCTGTGTCTCTCAGGGTTTCTCCCTTGGAATCCCAGCTATTAAATTGTTCCTTCCAGGAGAGGTTTCAGGAGTTTCCTCTTAAGCTGCCATTTTGGGAACCCAAAAATATTATTTTAGGGGAAAGGTTATGGGAGCTGGGGTCACTGCAGGCTAAGACATCTGTGGTGCAGAAGCTCCCCAGTTCAATATTTTTCTTAATGACAGTTATCACCTGACATATACAAGGGCTGTCCAGAAAAAAAGCCACCCATAAATGCCTCCATTTTTCATATTACATGGCTGGATACTCTCTGGACAGCCCTTGTACCATTTTGTCTATTACAGTTGTTTACTGCCAGAACATAGGGGTTTTTTGTGGGGTTTTTTTTGAGAGCTAGGACTTTGTTTTGTTTACAAGTATATCCCCATCATCTAGAATAGTACCTGGTACATGATAGGTGCTCAATAATTTTTCTAGATGAATGAACAATATTTTCATCATGTCAAGGAATACACAGAGCTACCTGTGTTGAAATCGAAATTAACATTCAATATATTAAAGTTAAAAATTTTTAAACAAATTCTGTCTTCAAACGGAACTTACACATCTAGAATATTCACTCAAAAGTTTAGTAATTTTGGGGATGCCAGGATAGCTTAACAGGTTGAGCACTTGCCTTGCAGCCACAAGGTCTGGGGATCTAATCCTGGCCCTGGCCTGTGCAAACACACATGCTGAACTGGGGTGCGCCTCCCAGTTTGGTCCCCACCCTGCACAGCTTCATATCCACCTATGTGGAATGGAACTATGTTGAAACTAATGATGTACAACTGTGGAGACTGCTCTGGGCCCTCCCCCTTCTCTCTCTCTCTCTGTCTCAAACAATAAAATAAATCTTTTTTAAAATCCAGTAATTTTGTGTCAAAAGTAAAATAATCACTTTTATCCAACCTTTAACTAACATTTACTTAGTCCATAAATTTGACAATTAAATTATATCCCCCTTAACACAATGAAATTGGGCAGAAATTTCAAGTTGCTATTGGTACTTGAATTGATTTCCAAGGGTATTCAAGTCACTTATAGGGAACAAGGTAGCCTGATGGCCAAATTCTGCTTACTATGTAAGCCAGAGTCCTAAGCTCATAATTCAGCTGGGACTTAATTTCACAGAAAATATGACACATATGCCCTGGGTATCTTTCGACTTTCTACCAGTTTTTATTGTAACTTCAACTTTTTAGCAGCCTGCTTTGGATGGATGGAATTTTGCGTCCTTACTAAATTAAATTAAAAATTGTATCCCTCATTCTGTTGTGACTGCTTCTTGACCATCTGATTTGCATGCAAGAGACTATGTACCCTCTTTAACCATCATTATCTAGTTATTTATCAACACATACTAGGCTTCTTTATAGGTTCATCCTCGTTTTCAGAGTCTAGATAAGTAAGCAAACTTTTTTTGTAAAGGGTCAGAGGTAAATATATTACTCTATTGCAACTACTCAGCTCTTCCCTTGTAGCACAAAAGGCAATACGGAAATGAATGAGTGTGGCAGTATTCTAATGAAACTTTGCTAAATAGATAGGGGCCCAGATTTGTCCCATGGGCTGTTATCTTTTGACCCTGGTTTATGTACAGCCTTCAAGCTGAGTGATTCTTACATTTTTAAATGGTTGAGATAAAATGAAAAGGAAGACACTTTCACTTCATGACACGGTAAGATTATATGAAATTCAAATTTCAAAGTCCATAAGTAAAGTTTTGTTAGGAAAGAACCACCACACTTACTTGTTTATGAATTGTCTATGGCTGCTTTTGTGCTATAACAGCAAAGTTGAGTAGTTAGAGACTGTATGTCCTACAAAACCTAAAATAAAACATTTATTATTTGGCCTTAGAAAGGTTTGTCAACCTCAGGTCTAGATGATCAGATGCTAGTCCCTCAAGGCCCACTCTTAGTTCCTTTTCTCCTCTCACTCTGTACTCTCTCCATAGGGATGGTTTCACATACCCATTGGTCTGTGAACAGAGACTGACAAATTTATAACTAATATGGACCACTCCTCTGTACTCCAGGCCAGTGTATCCACTGTCTACTTGAATCTCTACTTGGAGGTCTCAAAGGTACCTCCAAAGTACACATATCCAAAGTGAATTAATGATCTTTAACTTCAAATTTGATGTTCTTCCATTGTTCCATAACTTAGGGACTAGCTCCATTATCCATCCAGTTAAGCCAAAACCTGGTTGTCATCCTTGATACTTTTCTTTACATCCCTCCTTCCCACCCATATTTATCCATTACCAAGTTTTGTCAAATTTAGGTCCTCATATTTCTAAAAATTCACCCAATAGGTTCCCCAGGGACCAAAATCTTTAGCTTTACTCTGGCTCCCACTTGCACCTCCAGCCTCATTTTGCACCAAACATACTAACTTTCTCTCTCCTTTAGTCACACTAGCCTTCTTTAAATCCCTCCAACAGGCTTTTCTCCTCCTTGCTGTTAGCCTTTCACACATTGTTCTCTTTGTATGGAATACTTCCTGTCTGCATTAGAGCAACTAATACTAGCTGCTGCAACAAACTTAAAAATCTCAGTGACTTAACCACAATAAAAATTTATTTCTTGCTTTTACAAAATCCTGTGTGGTTATTACTGGTTGGCTGGTGGCCTTCCACATGATAATTCATGATAATCCCTTCTGGCTATAGCTCTATCATCCCATAGGGCTTTAAGAGTCCTTTATTGGATCCTACACATCTGGTGGATAGATGGTTGAGCAGGGGAGGGTGGTGAGAGATGTAGAGGATCATGCAGGAGGTTTTGAATGGGCCATGCCTAGAAATGGCATTTATCACTTCCACTCAGGTTGCATTGGCTATAACTGAGTGACCACATCTGGCTGCCTGGCAGGCAAGAAGATACACAGTCTAACTGTGTGCCCAGAAAGTAAAGGAAATGGTTTTGGTTAATATAGAGGTTTATCTGCCATACACTTCACCACCTACTGCACTCACTCATTACCTCCTGCCCATCCTTCAGATCGCTCAGGAACACCGTTCTATCTCCCTGACTAGGTCAAATCACCCTAGTACTTCATATGCCTCTCTTTTATGGCACTAATCATAGTTATAAATCTACTCTTCATGTTACTGTTTCTTCAGTGCTTGTTTCCCACTAGGCAGTGCTCAATCCCAACCCAGTGCTTGGCATCTGTAGGCATTCAGTACATATTTGTTGATTGAATGAACAAAAATGAAAGACAATGACTAGGTTAATAGCCCATTGGGCATGTAGTGCTACCCAGTGAAGCTCCAGAGGAAACCAAATTGAAGTGCCCTCCTCCTTCCAGCCCTCAGCCCTTAGCACCTTCTATGGGTCCCAAATCTGACCCAACAGCTTTCAGTGTATCCAGGCATCTGAAAGGTCACTTGCCCCACTTTCGACACCTGTGATATTGATGGCTCTGATGGTTCTGTTGCTAGTAGACACCCTCCCAGAGGTAGTCTCCTTATGTTCCAAACACTCTGTTCAACAAAGATTGTGTATTTTTTCCCCGTTCAAAGGCTGGCCTCACAGGGGTGTAGCCTCTGGGCCCCAGGCAGCCATACGGTCTCCCTTACGAGGGCTCTGCTATCCCTTACACGAGTGGCTTCCCCTGACCTCCTATCCCCTGTCCCTCCCCAGATCAGTGCCCAGAAGAGGCCTCAGTGTAAGAGACCATCAGGAGTGCTCTTGACAGACTGATGGGGTGTGTAGAGGTTGCATTGAGGAAGGAGAAATGGCAGAAAAACTGCATCTTGAAGTCAAAGTCAGTGCCTTGCCTACTTTCCAGATTCCTTGCATGACAAGTGCTGTATTGTTTTTGTTGTTATTATTTTGTCACCAATATCCTCGATACTTGGTATAGGCTACATAACCAGTGTGAAAAAGGGAGAAAAAATCTTAAATTTGAAACAAAGTGATGGTGGAATTTCAGACAGGAGGGGCAAGGTATTCTGGGTGTGAGCAGGTGAAATTGCAAGGATAAGATGCTGTCCAGGAGTGAGTCCCGCCCACAGAAGCATCACTTCCCAGCCCCACCCCAGTCCTAGCCAGCACGTAGCCCTGCAGCATGGATCTGGGGGCACTTGGGCACAGGTGAGGTGGTGTCCATCTGATGCCCTCTTCTGCATGCCCTCCAGATTGCGAAGGAAGATGCTATCCTGCCAGTAGCTCTCTTCCCAGCTCTCTCTGAGCTCATCTTTCATAACAACCCTCTGGTGGCCCGCACACGAGGTATGGTACCTACAAAGCTGCCCCCTCCCCCCGCCCCAGCCCAGTGCCCAGTGCCCAGGAAGGAGTGTGGGCACCCTCATCCCCACCTCATCAGTGCCAAGCCCTGGCTCTGCTTTGTGTTGTGGGTGGACATGGGGGATGGAGAAAACTGACACTGCTGTGCGGCTGCCCCATACCTGCTCATCCTAACAGCAACCTTGTGAAGCAGGCAGTATTGTCCTGAGCACAGTGGAAGACACTGAGAATCAGGGAGGTTCATGATCTACTCAAGGTCACACAGCAAGAAAGGCCTAGCCAGGAATGGAATACAAAATTATCTAGCTCCTGTCTGAGCTCTTTAAGCGACACCCTGCTTTGTGGAACAGGTCTGTTGTGATTTCATTTCCTAGTTGGATAGGAGTCCAGGGCTGACCCCAGAGCACACTGGATATAGTGGTGCGAGGTCAGCCAGTGCCCCCACTGTCCAAGATGAGGCAGCTGAAGACGTTTTAGAATCCTGGGCCCTGGAGTTGCCTTACACTCTCTGTGCCTTGGTTTCTTCACCTATCAAATGGGAATTATATAGGTACCTACCTCCTAGGGTTGGTATGAGAATTAAGTAAGTTGATATATGGACAGCAATTTGAACAGTGCCTGGCACATAGTAAGTCCTCAGTAAATGTTAGCTTATCATAATCTTATTTTCCCATCATGGCTCCAGGGGTCCCTCCACTGCTGAAAAGCTTCCTCCAGGAGCGGCTGGGGATACACTTAATTCGGCGGAAGGTAGTAAAGGCTAAGCATCATATTTTGATGTCTCGGAAAGACTCATGGAAGGTAAGGCTTCCAAGGCAGGACCCCTCAACCCCAGAGGGATTGAAGCCTATTTTAATGCACATAGACTAACCTGGAGATAGAGCTGCACTCTCCGGCAATGCCCAGGATCCCTCCGTTAGGTTTGTAGTAGCAGTATGGTCTCTCCTTCCCTTGCTCTATCAATACAGCTTTACCCAGGAGGATAAGACAGTCAGTCAGTCAGAGACCCAACAGACAGAGTCAGGAGGAGCCTTGGAGGTCACTGAATCTGACTCCCTAATTTCACAGAGAAACTGAGGCCTAGAGAAGGAGCCGTGGTGATGTGGGGAGAGCCAGGTATCAGCTTGGCTCTATCACTTCCCATAGCTCCCTAAATTTGAGGAAGAGTTTCACTTTCTGAGCTTCAGCTTCTCAACTCCAAAACCTCTCGAGCTGCTGAGATGACTTAGATAAAGCAACAGATAGGAAAATACACAATAAACTCCCCAAACCCGTACCAGTGCCAGTTACAGTCACCTACGGTAGCCATGAATAGCTGCGCCAGGCCTAGAATACACATCTCTGGCCTGAACCTTAGGAGGCATTTCCTTATGCTCCCTTTGTACCTTCCCTGGCCAGTGTCTTAGATTTGCCTTCTGAGGTGCCATACAGTTAAATCCCTCTTTAATCTGATGGATTTCAGAAATTTCTGTGAAACACAACTCCCTCCTGAACTTTAGTCTTCCTGTAAACAGAAGCTGGACTGCTTATTGTTGGTACCAGAAGTCAAGTGCAGCTCTTCCCTTGACACCCCCTTGATAGCCGCTTCTGTTCAGCCAAGGTTTCTCTTGTCTGGAGCTCTCAGAGTGGAGGAGCACTTAAAGCCGGGGAAAAAGACAGAAATTCAAAGGGTTCCATCATTTTCTCCTTGCCTGTTTTCTCCACTAAGGATCTTAGCATCTCCATTCCCATCAGCCAGCTAGGCGGGGCAGAACCACAGCCGAGTGCTGAGTACACTGTCCTCTCTCTTGTGCACAAAGCACCATGCCCAGGACTCTGCTGAGTGCTTGCACACGTGCTATCCCATAATCCTCATGACAGGCAAGGAAGCAGTTTCAGACAGGTGAAATCACTTGTTAAAAGCTAGTGCTGGGGTCCAGGGGAACCTCTAAGGTTCCACCTGATAGGAGTATAAACACAAATGCTAGTGGCCAAATGAGAAGCCCACCGGTGCTTGGGAATTAGGCAAACACCATCTGACCTCCAGTGCAGGCTAGACTGGGGCATGTGGCGGGGCCTTCAGCTAACCTGGAGATGCCTGCATGCCCAGTGTGCTCAGAGAGATGGGCTGAATGGACCCAGCAGGCGCTGGGCCTCTCAGTCAGCTGGACAAAGGCTGCTGGCCCTTCCTGCAGGCCTAGGTGTGGGCAGAACTGGGGGGAAATGGAGAACCTGCCAGAGTGGGCCCAGACCCACCCAATGTGTAGCCAAGAAGCTGTGTGAGCTCTTCACGTGTGAGGACACAAGTGGAAGACAAAAAAGCCTGCCCTTGATGCCTGGCATCCAGCTTACCAGGGACACAGGGACCAGTGACTGTCAACCTCTAACAGGTTTTCCAGTCTTGCCCAGGGAAAGAGCTAGGGAAGTGGTGGTGAGATACACAGAATGCGTCCCCCTCCTCGCTCGGCCTCCATCGCAAGCCTGTGAAAAGGAGCCGTTACTCCTGCCCTTTCCCCATCAGCCAGCACATGATGACACTTGGTATTTTGGACACTGGCATGGGTTCTGAAAAAGACTCTGGGTCCCTAGGCTTCAAGTCTAAATATTTAAAGTTTTAAATATTTTCAGAAAGGGAAATTGTTTATAAAACAGCTGCCCTTCACACTTTTCTGTTTGTTAGGTGTGTTTGCATACATCATCGCATCTGGGAAAGCTGCAATATAGGCGGAGCAGGAGGAGATGGGAGCTCAGGGTATAGAACCATATTCCAGCCTACATTTTTCTAACAGTGCTTGGGGTCTGCCCACTGCATTCATTGTCAAAGTATAAGTGGACCACATACCTCTGACAAAGCATAAAAGCAACCTACCATGTAACTAGAGAGGAGAGAAGAACTAAGCCTAGTTGAGGGGAACTGAGCACATAGCTCCCTCATAGTCGCTGAAGCAGAGGAGAGGGAAGAAGGATGACAGGCTTTTTCTAATCAAGGAAGTGAGCAATTCAACAGGAAAGAAGCTATTTCCTGGGGCCTGAACCCTGAGAGAGATTTGCCTTACGGATTTTTATATAAGGTGCAGGGACCAACATCCTAAATGTGACCTGGTGCTGCTGCAGGAAATGCCTTCCTAAGAGTCCCTGAGGAAAGCCAGGAACAGTGTTAAACGTGATCAGAGGAATAAGGCTCCTGAGGGCCAGAGTGATATGGTCAGGGGTGCAGAATGAGGCCTGGAGCCCAGGACAGGGCTTAGACCAGGCCCTGCCACTGAATAACTCTGTGAGCTTGGACAAGTGATTTGACCTCGCTGAGCCCATTTTCTCATCTATAAAATGAGGATAATTATTTACTGGGTAGTTTTGAGGTATAAATAAAATAATGCATGTCATGCATGGGCACATTGTAGGTGCCCAGTGAGTGTGATTTTGCTCCCTGCCTTCCATTATGTTCTCAGTGCTCTGATTACTATACAAAATGGCCTTTGGCTGGTGAGGTCCAGGAGGCGGGATTCTGATTATAGGAAACAAACCAATCCAGCCCTTCTTCCATGACAGGTGAAAACCCAAGTCCCAAAGGTGCCAAAGCAGCCTCTACCTCTCCATCACCTACCTGTGGCCGCAATCAAGTCTCCCTCAAAGGAGATGCCAGAGTCAGAGCTGGTTGAAGTACTGCCCACTGACAGAGGCACTTCTTTGGAACCAGAGATGCCCACTGAGGGCCTGGATGGCCTTTCCCTGCCCCACCGGACCTTTGTGCCACTTCCTCCTATCTGCTCTGACTCCACTGTGCATAGTGAAGAGATCACATCCCACTGGAGCAACACTGCTGGACACCTCAGCCCAGAGCACCCATCAGACGAGGACGCCAAGAGCACAGAGTCCATCTTCTTGACCCAGGTGCCTGGATCCACCTGCCCCTGCCCACTTGTTCCCAGTTCCCGCAGGTTCCTGCACAGCCCTAGATGGCTGGACTGCTGTAGGCAGCTGGAAGCAAGCACAAGGTGGGTCTGAAAACCAGAAGACAGCACCCTGGCAGGACCTGCAGGTCCCTTCTGGGAGATCCACTGACCCATGGCTACTGGTAGGGACATCCAAGGGGACAAGTCATGGTCCTGAGGCACAGACAACACCTGGGGTCTGGCTGGGGCATGGTACTGACCAGTTTTTTGGAAAGGCTGCATTGCCTCTGCCTGTCTGCTAAGGTTACCTCACTTCTGGTGACACCTCTGATCCTGGTAACACAGATGGATGAGACATGGTCCTGTCCCTGAGAGATCCTCGGTTTAACGGGGGAGATGGACAGGAACAGTGCATGCAGTCAGTGCTGAGAGTGAGAAACCAGGGTACTGGGAGCCCAGAGGAAGAGGGGGTGCCTCTGCCCTAGACCAGGAGCACTTCCTGGAAGAGATTCAAGTGAGATGAGCTTTGCAGGCTGAGTAGGAGTTAGCAAGGTGAAGATGTGGGCAGCAAGGGCATTCTGGGCAGAGGGAACACTGTGAAGCAGCATACAGAGGAAGGAAATGAAAGTGGCACACGCAGGAACCATGAATGGTTCCGTGTCAGTGCAACAGAAGGGTGACATGTAGGGAAAGTGAAATATAAGTCTGGGGAGTTGGCTGGACCCCCTTTATTATTGTACTGTTGCCCTCTCTGATCTCCCCACCTCCAGTCCTATCCTTCCAATCAGCCAGATCTTTGTAAGATGTGCATTTGCCCACACATTTATGTCTGATTCTCCATCCATCTCTTAATGTACTTCACAGGTGACTTATAGTGACATACGAATTCATACAGTATAAAAGTATCTTTATGAACGGTAACAAACTTTTTGGAATAAAGCAGAGTATAAACAAATAAGCATTAAAAAATAAAAAATTGGGGAAAGCCGGGACGGCTCAGCGGGTTGAGCGCTCGCTTTGAGGCCATGAGGACCGAGGATCGAATCCCGGCTCCGGCCCAGGCAGGACCCACGTGCTGAACTGCGGAGTTCCCACAGTTTGGTTCTCTAACTGTCTCTGTCTCTATCTCTCTCTCTATCTGTCGAAAAGTAAAATAGAAATAACTATGCACTGAAGACAAAAAGATAATTTCTCTCTATAAATGTGAAAAGATAAAAAAAATAAAAATAAAAAAAAAATAAAAATAAAAATAAAAAATTGAAAGAGTTGTATGAAAGGAAGATATGGACAGGGAAAAAGTCCAAAGGTAATTGTTACTCAAACATGCATTTCATGCACTGCTGCTCTCATAATAGACGCGTATTGCCAACATGCAATTCAGAGCTTCCTAACAGCCAAAGCAATCCAATCAATCGAGTCACCATAATTGAAAAAAAAAAAATCATGTTTTTTCTTGCCTAATTGCCCAGGGTACAGCCTTCAGTACAATGTTGAGTAGAAGTGGCAAGAGCCAACATCCTTATCTTATTCCTGATCTTAGCAGTAAAGCTTTTTGTCTTGCACATTAATCATAATGTTGTGGGTTTTTCATAAATGTGTTATTAGGTTGAAGAAATTTCTATTCCTAGTTTGTTGAGTGTTTTTAATGATGAAGGGGTGTTAGATTTTGCCAAATGCTTTTTCTGTCTATTGAGATGATCGTGTGGTTTGTGTCCTTTATCCTTTTTTGGTTTAAGATTTATTTTATTGTTTTTGACAGAGAGAGAAGGGGGAGGGCTAGAACAGTCTCCATAGTTGTACATTACTAGTTTTTGATATAGTTTCATTCCCACACAGGTGGGTGCAGGGCCACACAGGGTGGAAACCAGGCCAGGGGCTTCCCACATGGGAGGCATGCCCCTGTGAGCTGGGGGCTGAACCAGGGGCCTCCCACATGGAAAACTTGCCCCAGCGGGAACTGAACTGGGCGCCTCCCACATGAGAAGCACACCCCGGTTCAGCATTTAGGTCCGCACAGGCAGGGGCTAGGACTCCATCCTTGGACCTTGGGGCTGCAAAGTGAGCACTCAATCCCCTGAGCCATCCTGGCACCTCCTTGTGTCCTTTATCTATTGATATGGTATATGAGTATTACATTGTTTGATTTCCAGGTATTAAAACTAAATTTGCCTACCTACATAAATCCCACTTGATCATGGCATATAATTCTTTTTATGTTGCTGATTCAGTTTGCTAGTATTTTTTGAGGATTTTCCTGTTCATAGGGATATGGGACTGTAGTTTTCCTTTCTTGTGAAGTCTTTTCTTAGTTTTGGTTTCAGGGTAATACTGACCTAAGAGAATAAGGAAAAGCTTGTGAAGGATTGGTGTTCACTCTTCTTTAAATGTTTGCTAGAATTCACTACTGAAGCCATCTAGTCCTTGACTTTTCTTTGTGGGGCGTTTAAATGGCTAATTCAGTCTCTACTTGTTATAGGTCTCTTTAGCCAGCTATAAGTTTTAATAATGAGCATAACTATATCCCTATATGAAATAGGGTTTCACAAAGGTGTTTCTTATAAAACCCGTTGGGCTAGGCTAGCAATGTGAATCCAGACAATGTTCACTCACCTTCTTAAGGCTTCTCTGTGGCTTGCCATCCATCACAATGAGGATAAAGAAAATAAAAATAGGGGAAGCCGGGATGGCTCAGTGGGTTAAGCGCTCACTTTGCAGCGCCGGGGACCGGGGATCGAATCCCAGCCCCGGCCCGTGCGGAACCATATGCTGAACTGGGGAGTTCCCCCAGTTCAGTTCTCTGTTTCTGTCTCTGTCTCTCTCTCTCTGCCAAAAATAAATAAATAAAAAGATAAAACAAAAAACAAACAAAAAAAACATCCTTAGGTGGGTATTTAAAGGTCCTTACTGATCTGGGCCGTAGTTATTGCTCTAGCTGCCTATCTGTTCATGCACTCCAACTATAGCAGTATTAAGTTCCCCTAAGTAAACCTTGCTGTCTTACCTGTGCACCTTGCTGTAATAGCATCATGCTATCCCTTGACTGCAATAGTCCTCTCTTCTCATCACTTGCAGCCCACACCTCTCTCCCACCCCTGCCTGGGGATGGCTCTCTTGGTTCCTCAACACTTAGCTCAGTCTAAGGCATCACTTCCTCCAGGAAGCTTCCTGGCACCCTAGGCTGGGTTGGGGGTTTCCTGTGCACTCACCCAGAACCTTGTGCTCCCTTCTGTTACATCATTGATCAGGGCGTATGGTCATTATCTATTTTCATGTCTGCCTTCTCTCACCTCAGTCTTGGTTCTTGCCTATAACAGGGCCCAACACAGGGACCCACATGGAGCTGATGCTCAGCAATGTTAATGGAATGAATGTATTTTTCTTCCTGAGCACAGGTGAGTGGGCAGCCTTACTCCGTTCTCCAGAGAGTTGATTCAGAGTTGGAGAAAGACCAAAGACCGCCCCCACCACCAGCGCCCAGAAAGGTGATGAGGACTCAGAGGAAACTTCCATCTGCTTCATTCTCCAGCAAGTACCATGGCTACGAGGAGCTGCTGACAGCCAAGCCTGATTCGGCGTTCACTGAGCCCAAGGGTATGTGAGGAGAAAGACTCCATGGCCCACATCAAGTCAGGGCAAAGCCAAGGCTGGTGCCAAGCCTCTTTTCCAGACCAGGGTGCTGTCTTCTGTCTGAATGTTGGTCAAAGGGCACCTGAGGTGGTTCTGGTTTGGAGCCCTACATGTCGGGACCCCCTTGGCCCAGGGCTTAATTGGCTTTGGGGAGCCACTGCTGTTCAGTGATTCTAGCCAATCGAGCCCAGCTCTGATTGGAGAAGTCTTTCTAGGAAGGATTTGATGAACAAATACCCAAACTGGCCAGATTCCTGAGCTTCGCACCAGCCTAGTTCTAAGCCCCCAACTGAACATCCAGGTCCTTCCTATTTGGTTTGAGGCAGGGAGGCAGCACCATCTCTGAGCCTCTTATTTCAGACTGAGGTGTTAACAGTATTGGTACTTACAGAGGAACTGGTGCTCAGCTGTGCTCTCTTGGGTGTCAGCCCCTGCAGTGTAACGCCGAGGTTAATGGGGTTACACTGGGATCAGCCCCTTTCCCCACTCCAGTGCATTTTCCCATTAGGATCTGTGCTCATTGGGGACCCGTAGTCACTGAATGAATGATGGAACTCCTGACACTGCAGCAGATCAGGGAGAGATGTGGGAACAGTGTTTCCTTCTTGGGGCTTCTCATCCTTTCATCCAGGGGCCGCTATAAGATGGGGAACGAGGAAATTGGGGGCACCTAGGAAGAGGGGGCGGTGCCCAGACTCCCTTGCCTTTCTGCCCTAGGAATCCAGAAGAACGCACAGGCCCTGCAGTACATGCTGAAGCACCCGATGCTGTACCCCTCATCTAAGCCCAAGCTGGACACTCACCAGAAGCACCCCGTTCCCAAGCAGAAACGGGTAAAAGTGCACCTCACTGAGTGCGCAGGTGGCCCCTCAGGACCCCCCGGGGCTGTCACCATGGGGTGTCTACAGCCCGTGCTTTACCGGCCCCCACTTGCTCCCCTGCCTGTGGCTGTGACTGTGTGGGGAGGGGAGGCCAGGAAAGTCTGAGCACAAGACTAGGGTAACACTCTCCTCTCTTACCATCTGTCAGGCCCACAAGACCCCCATTCCACCCCCACGGAAGACTCGAGCCCAGCTGCTGGATGACATCCTCATTCGCATGCGGGACCCCCGGAACATCACAGAGGCCCCGCTAGGTATGGCTCTGGCCCCCAGACCTCGGCTGCCAGGACTCGAGATCTAGAAGAAATACTCTTCCACTGGTATAAGGCAAAGGGCTTGTGTCAGAGAAGGGAGGGCTTTTAGGGGCCTCTGCCCCAGCCCTTCCATATGCAGACACAGAATCGGAGGCCTGAGTGAGGCAGCGTGTTGCCTAGTCACACAGCATGTTACAGGCTGGAACCATGGCTTTCGATAGAACCAGGAGGGGATGCTGCTAGCTTCCTAATGCCCCAAGCTGGAAGGACTGTTTTCCAGTCCCATGAGCATCCTTCTCCCACCCTCTCTCTCTTGGGGGGGTGGGCGGGGGGTGGGCTCTGGACCCAGCTCCTGCTGCTTTGGGCTAGGTGAGACCTACGAGCCTGCTACCCCTCCTGGCTTGTCCCTGCAGGAGCTGTCCTGCGCCAGCAGACTGAGCGGCGGCTGGTGAACCAGAAGCAGTATCTGGAGGCCAAGCGGCTGCTGAAGGAGTTCCAGGAGCGCTACCGGCAGCTGGTGCGCTGCTCGCTGCGGACGGTGTTTGGGGCCACAGCGCCGCCCCCTGCCCGCCCGGCCCTGAGCGAGGGCCAGCCCAAGTTCGGCCGCTTCCTCCAGTTCATGGATGAGTTCTGCCAGGAGTCCATGGCCAGTGACTCGAAGGGCTAGAGTGGCATACAGGGCCATGTGTGCTGCGGGCCTGCGCCCCACGCCCTGAGGGCTCTGCACTCTGGATGGCGCCCCTGGGCGGCTGGGCAGGGCGTGCGCCTCGGAGCTCAGCTCAGGCCGGTGGAAGAGTAAGGAACTTGTCAGGACCTTCCTCCGCAGGCCCTGCAGGACCCAGCGCCTGGCCCAGCAGCACCCAGCGCCTGGCCCAGCAGCAATAAAGAGTGGGTGCAGGGAGCAGCGTAGCCCATGTTCTTTCTCGGAGCCTGGGCCAGGCTGTTGCACTGGGGAAGACCCCAGGTTGATGCACACCCCCGGATGCTGTGGGAAACCTGCCTAGCGTCCAACAGAACTGGGTTGGGTGCTGGGGTAGAAAACAGGCAATTGATGGAACACAGAAGCAGCACAGAATCTAAGGCTTAAAGATGTTAAGTAACTCACCCACAGCCAATAAGGGGGCGGGGGCAGGGAGGGGGGGCAAAAATCGAGACTAGTAAGTCCCATAAATGGTGCTTTTTCTTTTGGGCAGCTTTTTCCATTGTGAGGACAAATACAGGGAGGAGAAAGAGGATTGGAAATTCCCTTATCCTATGGCCCAAAAGTTGGGGCAAGCTGAGGAGAGCGCTTACAAGAAGTTTTCCAAGGCCCTCTAGGACACAAACTGAAGTCCCTATGCAAACATGGTGGGCTATGGCTCTAAAACAGGCCAGGGGTCTGTGCAAGGCCAGCCTGGGCTCAGAAAGTACACTAGCTATGCCAAGGCAGCCTGTGGGCTTGTCCCAGTCCTGTGAGGATCTGGGGAAGGCCACCTGGGCTGCATTCCAGAGACGTGCACTTGGGGACGGATGCTGGGCATGCACCTGGAAAAGCCTTGCTCCTCAGGCTGCTGTCCTGGGGGTGCCGACGATTCAGACCTGGAGAGCAGGCCTGCAGTTCCCAGGGGCCAGGGAGCAGTGGCACAAGGACTAAGGATCCTCAGCAAGACACAAACTCCCACAGCTTTAGTTGTAATTAAGGTGATTACAGTAAATCTTGTAGCCATAGGAAAAGCATGGAGTATATACTGTATTTTGAGTGTGAAACTGTTAGGATACAGAATATTTGCATGCTCCCATACTCAATCACATAATCTCACACATGTAGCCAGTTAAATATTTACTA
Organism: Craseonycteris thonglongyai; assembly: GCA_004027555.1. NCBI lineage: Eukaryota > Metazoa > Chordata > Mammalia > Chiroptera > Craseonycteridae > Craseonycteris > Craseonycteris thonglongyai. The sequence goes on along the minus strand of PVKE010007075.1, from coordinate 18,699 downwards.
TACCAGACACATTTGCACTCATATAGTCACATGCACATGTCAAGTTACAGAGTCTGTCATATCTCACTCATTCACAGGCACCTGGACAGATACAGATAATGGTGTGACCCACAGCAGCACTGCTGCAGTAGCATATTGCTGACTCACCACCTTGGATCTCCTGGGACCCCAAACCACCTTTCCCCTAGTATCAGGAAGAACAAATGCCCCCAACATTCACACTGTAAACCTTGCTAGGTTCCAGTTCTGGAGAAGTAAACTGTTCCTTCAGCCAGACACAAAACACTAGCAAACTGTACACTCTCAGGCCTGAGACTCGGAAACTTCCTATCCCAGCCTTAAGGCAGGAAGCACCTTGCAAACTCCACAACAGCAACCATGAAGCTCCTGCTTGCTCATCTAGTGCCAGGGAGCTCATGTCCTCCAAAGGCTGTCCCTTCCTTTGTTGGGAATGCCATAGGACAGGTCAAGCCATTATTGGGCTGTCTGCTTAAGTCCCTCAATAGTCCTAGCTCTGCTTTTTGGCCAAGAATATATCTGCTCTCTGCCCAGCCAGCCCAACCCTTCACCAATGTGAAAACATCCTGAAAAGGCTATACTTATCCAGAACAGTTTTCTCAGTTATTCCACAGAAAGCCAACTGAATAAAGTAGGCTTGCCAAGCCTTGGGATTTCCCCCATACTCATAACTAGATTTAGTACTCTAGCTGTACCCAATGCAACACACCGCAGTACTGCCCACTCCCTTTTCTGGATAGGACATTTTTATGGTCATTTTGTCTTTCACTTACTCTTAAAACCAATGGCATTATCCCTTTGGCTTTTACTAAGTCTTCAGACTACTACTATCAGAACTCCTTTCCCATTTTTGTACTTGAAATTGACCTTTGACATCTGATGCAGAGTTTTTTACATTTCATCATCTTAACCTCAGCTTGGAGTTCCAGGCTGCCAGGATCATTCTGCATTCCTGGTAATTAGCTTTCTCATGTTGGAGGCTGTTTGCAGAGTGTAATGCTGGCCTCTTTTCCCTCATGTGTAACCACATCATGTTAATACAAAACTCCCAGGAAGGAAGCCACTAAGAGGCTCCACAGTAACTGCTACTCATGTAGGAAGGTGTAAAACCTCACAGGAGCTAATGCTTCTTACTCATTCTTTTAGCCAGCTCAGTTATGTCCTTGAACTCTCCTCCCAAACTGAACTGGGCTTTCCTTTTGGTGACTCAGTATGACCTCACTGAGCATCACACTATTAAATTATACCAACAAATAAGACATCTGGTGTTCAGCCCAGGGCGCGGATCCAGGAAGCACTCAGTAAGATTGAATAAACATGTAGGTATAATGGGGACTAGTTCAGCTTGCTATCTTCAGGGGGATTATACACAGCTATGGCTAAGGCAACTAGAAGCCAGTGCTGGGCCTGTTCCCATAGTACTACCTTGGCCGTCCCTTAAAATCACATTCCAATCAAGAAAAAAACAGCACTCCAACCTGCATGCTGTTTTCAGGCAGGATATTACCCGTATTTTCCGGCGTATAAGACGACCCCCTAATTTTACAGTTAAAACATAGGTTTAGGCCTATATTCGCTGTATAAGACTACAGCCTCGGAAGTGGGGGATAGTCTTATACAGCGAATATAGGCCTAAACCTATGTTTTAACTATAAAATTAGGGGGTCGTCTTATACGATCGGTCGTCTTATACGCCGGAAAATATGGTACTCTGTCCACTCCCCCATCCTTTCATACAGGTGAGTTATTACATCTCTAGAAGCCGTACAATCATTTACCAGTTGTGTCCAATTCTTTTCTATCTCAGGAGTAATCCAAACTGTCAAGATTACCAGGGTTCAATTTTTAACCCTCTTATTTTCTATATGATATACGGCAGTTTGTTTTACCTTACCCATTCTTCTGGTATTAAAAAGTTACTTGGTTTTTTGAGTTTTGTGCTTTTGAAGAGACATGGCCTAGTCCTCATCTCAGTGAGTAAAGCCTCAGACTAGATTTGTCAAATGAACCAGAATTCATAACTAATCAAGGCCTTTTGGGTGCCAGTCACCCTCCCAGTTACCAGCAGTCACTCATTCTCCCCAATGCATCTGATCTATGAATAGATGCTTCATCTTCTTGGGCTGGCTCGCACCCAGAGCCCTCTTCCTTCTCCATAAGCAGATGGGAAGCCAGCTGCAACACTCTTCTAAGCCTTCTCCAATCTTCTAATAAGAACGAACCAGGAGTGCTTCTTCTACCACCAATTCTTCAAAAGTCTGCATGTTTTCCTAGTCATTTATCCAAGGGGCCAGTGAGTGACTAGGGAAGGTAGGATGTGGCCACAGAACTGATTTCAATGCAGATTGTGCTTCACAATCCTTGCTACCTCAGGATACCTCCCACCCCAACAGTTAGTGCAGAGGGAAGACCGGTCTCTCTAGCCCTGTCAGACCAAGTCTAGGAAAAAAACCAATCCAGAAAGCAACTGGAAGTAGTGCTAGCCAAGGCCAGTGGTGAAAGATGGAACCACTTTGAGGTTGCTTTGAGCCAGGGCAGCAGAAAAAGCAATCAGTAACTTGGGAGTCAGAGGACACAGCTTCAAGGTTATGTTAGGGCCAGTTTCCCATCTGTAAATGTGGGCCACCCCTTCCACCCCACCAGGTTATAAGAGAATTAATGTGTGGCATGCAGAGCATTTTGTAACTTTACAGGCCAAGGGACAATCAAATTCTGTTCTTATATTTGCGACCAGATGCACTGTTACTTGCAAATCATTTTAACAACCCTCCTTTGGAGGTTGGGCCAGATGATTCCAAAGGTCCCTCAAATATTGGCTTACCATGTATGGCATGGACTCTTATATCAGTCCTTCAAATTGGTTTTACAAGTTTACAGGGATATATTTGTTCTCTGTTAGATGAGAAATTGGTATCAAGGGGATTCTGATGAGTTCCTGAGCAATGGTTCATAAAAAGGTATTTTTAAATATCAGATATTCTGAATACATCCCTAATGTGCAAGGATAATGTCATCCTGCACATCTGCTCTTTACTCGAAACTCTTTCTTAGTGCCTTCATTAGAAAAATGGTTGAGTCTAACAGCTGTAGACTGGAAATAACTTAGAATTCAAAAGATGTAGTTGTACACTATGGAAAGAAACCCCACTTAATCTCTTCCATCATTCTGAATGCCAAACAAGACATTCCAACATGTGGCATCTCTCAGAGCAAAGATTGCATAAAATACCAAACACACATAGTATAAGCTTAGCCCAGATTTGCCTGAGATTGCTCTCCAGGGATAAGACTGACCAGAGACAGAATATTCACTTTCATGAGTGTGCTTTACTAGGGATAAGACTTTGCCTAGAAACAATATTCATTTTCATGAGTGTGCTTTACTATATTCTCAACTTGAAGAATGCACTTTGGTATTATTTATATAAACAACACATCACCCCATTTGATTTCATGCCACTTCCTTTTTGCAGAAGCATCCCTGACAGGGCATGTCCTGTTCTGAACACTTTTTGTCAAAATGCTCTTTGAGTCTGAGCAGAGGTAGCCAACAGTAGCAGTCAACAAGGATCCAGGCCCTTTCTCCAATTCTAACTGGTTGAATAAAACCAATATGCATATAAGCCATTTTCTATTTCTAGGTGGGAGGGAAAAGGCCCCAAGGACAACTGTGTTTGTACAGAGAATTGAGAGTAAACAGCATATCAAACACCCCGCCCTCAAATCAGTCAGTTGGCATTTAATGTAACCCTTTTTTCCTTGCACGGTTATCTGTATTCTCATTAGGACTTTTAAGTGTTCTTTAGAGGCTAAGGGTTAAGCCCACAGAGGGAGGGCACCTGCTCCCATTGGTGGCACAGCTTGGAGGGTGGGGAGGGCCAAGAAGGGAGAATCTAACTGCTGCCATCCTGAACCAGTGGCCAAAAGCTACTCTTGAGCTCTAACAGCTTCATCTTTGACAAGTGCATTGCCTGTTTTTACCCCTTATTAAATTATAGGGAAAAAAAAATGAACAAGCCTGGCATTGCCTTGGCTTAGTCCAACTTGTTCTTGATTTAAGACACCAGGAAAGGTAGAAAGGAAGCCTGCTCCAAGTTTGAGATTGTCTCCCACACTTACTGACAAGTCATTAAGGAAGCATTTAGTCACAAAGCAAAGTGTGTAAATATTTTTGTTAGGAAGAAAAAATTACCAATAATACATAGAACAATGTACATATACAGTCTTGGCACTTTTCCTTCATCCAATTTAACCAATCTCTAAACTGGTGACTTCTATATATCTCTACCTTTCTTCTTCTATAGAACAATCTTCTTCAGAAAGTTACAATGGATAATGATCATGTGTAAAGATTCTTTTTGGATCATCTTTGGAGGAAAATTTATTCAGCAGCCTTTCCCCCTAAAATTCCACCCTCCCATCCCCAAAAGTAGACCTGCTTTTTCACTGAGTCCCAAGAATTTATAAGCAATTATATTTACTTCTAAGAACCAGGCCACAAGACCACGCTATGGGCTGAAGGAAAAGGTGGCAGAGAAAGATATCATTCCCTAAGGAGTTCTTGATTTTCAAAGAAAAATGAAGAGATGGCTGGGTTTTTCATCTTTATAGTTAAAATGACTATTCCAATCAAAATATATCACTCCCCAAAGTTTCATGTTCACATTGCTTATGCTCTGGGGTTTTTCCCTATCTGGGTGGTTATTCAGGGGATAGATACATTTTCATTCTAACAACAACAAAAAATCAGGAAGTAACAAAAACCCTCCTAAATCATTTGGGAATTAGCAAATTGTGTGTGTGTAACTTGGAGGACTATTTAGTCAGACCCTAAAAAGCTATAGTATAAAACAGGGTACTGGGCACTGAACACCAAGTTCCTAATTTCTTAAAAAAGGAGGGCAAGGGGGAAAGTTTGACCTAGATGATCTCCATGCCCATTCCAGCTATACAACATTTATGAGTATGATCCAGCCTTCAGTTTTTTTCTTTCCTTCCTCTCCTGTCAGCCTCCCATCTCAATAAAAAGCCAGCCAGGAAAAAGGAACCCCAAGGTGTTGACAGGCTGGTCAAGAGGTCTGAGAGGGGAAGCAGTAAGGAGACTGCTAGGTTGAGATGTGGACCTCCTCTGACCATGTCAGTGATCCACAACCTGCCTCATTTCTTGGGGCTTATGCTACAAGCAGCTCCTGAAGAGATCTTACTGTCCTATAATCACTGGAGTTTGAGAAAATTCATTCTCCTCTGATAAAATTACTTAGGAAATGGAACACAGTGTTACAATCAAATTCACAAACACTGATGGGGATATCTCTAATACAACGTTCAAGGCAGCCTGTTTGGTGCTGGAAAGTATCTTGAATGGGACCATCGAAGATCACCGCCATGAAACCATAAACAAACTCTCAGCCACAGATACATTCAAATACATTCCATCAGACACTGAGCTCCACAAGAGCAGGGACTGTCCTTGCCATCTCTGAATCTCCATGACTCAGCATAAGGTTGACACAAGTTTTAAGCTCAGGAAATGTCTGTCAAATGGAACGGAAAGGGTGAATAGCACAGCCTTCGGTCATCAGCTTCACCAGTCAAGCACAGTGGCAGCTTCCCATTATAGTCAGTCTGTCAGTTTATAATCATACAGCAATTAATTAAGCAGCTTTAATCTCTTAAGGGCATTTTGGGGGGGGGGCAGGGGGGGGAAATAAAAAACACAGAAGATATTCATCGCTGGTGCTCCCTTCAAGCAAAAATGTAAAAATGTAAAAATTAAATGGAAGCCACTTACAAAAGGTTTTCATGGGAAGCCTCAGCCAAGAAGAATTAAACTTATAAAGAGGCAATTACATGCAAAGGGCAGGGCTGGATCCACACTCCCCTGATCTGCCACCATCCCAGCAGGTCCAGATGCCTTCTTCCAGCAGATGCAATCAACAGTCATGAACACATCCCCAAAGGGCCCACTCTATGCAAAAAGGCTGAGAGCTCCCTTCTCAGGGTACCACATTTCTTAGATTTCCCATCAGAATGACCTCCTTCCTCCAACTTCTCATAACTTCCCCTTTAATAAGAAAAAACAAAGAATGCATATACACAATGAACAGAGTTAGTAGGACACGTAAAATTTGCATGGTGACTCAGGTTTCAATGATTTGTGAGAAATGTTTGTTTTGTGAAACAATGTATCTCTCATTCTAGCTCAGAAACCTCCCCGCCATCATTCTATTTTCCTTCCTTGTCGTTTTCTCTTTCCCTTTAAATAATTTTTATGTCAACAACTACATCTGAGACCAACTTCAAAAGCAACAGGAGAAGGAAATTTTTCAGAAAGAAAAAGTGGTCAGGTTTTAGTTATTACATATAGGAAGCATCTTAAAATACAGATAATACCTTAGTGGTTCTTTCCTTCTCCAAAGCCAAGCAGATTAAAGAGTCAGCCTTGTCCTCTTTAACCTAAACAGCCTTCCCTATATTTGAAGCACTACTGGTCAGTTGGAAGTTTGGATAACAGCTGTCAATAATACCATTGTAGGCAGCACAGCAGGTGCAAGGGGCGAAAGTCAGTAAGATGGATCCAAAGTTTGGAATATCTGCTTAACAAGAAGTAGCTTTTCACTCTGCACCTGAAGCTAAAACTTGTTGCTACTGCTATGCAATTTCTTAAAATGAAAGTATTACTTTGGGGAAATATTTAAAATATATATCTTTTCTATTAAAAATATTTATCTTTTTTTCCAAAAACAAAAACAGTTTCAACTGAAAAGTGTTTTTCAAATTATTGGCTATATAGAAAAAGGTAGCAAGTGGAAAAATAAGTGTCTTTGCTACTACCAATGAGACTAGCCTCCCAATACTGTTTACTAAGAAGGAAAAAGAACTATATGAAATAGTAACTGATATTTTCTCTAAGGGCATTTATAAGTCACCCTTCTCCGTCCTCTGCTGACCAGTGCCAACTCTTCTATCTTAGGCACCAACACATCCTCCAGCAGCCTTTGGAGGGCATATGTTGCTGGTACAACCTAGAACTCAAGTGGTGTGAACATGAAGCAATGAGACTGATACATGTTTTTTAAACATATATCTGCATGTGTGCACATAGACACAGAGAACATACATTCAGGTGAGTGACACTGTCCCACCAAAGTAGTCACTAAGGAGGTCCTACCTATTTCAATGCTCACCAAAATGCTTAAGACATCTTTGGAACGTCTCTCTGGGAACTGTTTATGAGCTATAGGAAAAAAAATGGATTTGACTACCTACTTTGTAGCTGCACCTCATTTATGACTCCAAACCCTCTTATTAACCTACCTTCTCTTCCAGAGGCTTTAAATAGCTTCTGACTAGTTTCAAACTTAAAATTCTCTCTCCTATAACCCCCCAAAATTAAAAGATTTGCTCAGAGAAGGGAGGCAAATCTCCTAAGAAGCAAAAGCAGGTGATAATAGTAAATCCCTAGTGACCTGGATTAGTGAGTCATTGTTCTGGATCTTAGCTTCTACCTTAAGAAGTTGGGGTTGATGACCATTAAAGGTCCCGTCCAGTTCTAAGATTTCTGGAGTCTATCTTTCTAGATATTGAGGACAGTGCCAGAAATGTTTTCACCAATGGCAAGCAACATCACTGGAAAAACTATGCAGTATCCTGCTGGGGCCACTCAAGGGGGACAACATACCCTGGGATCTATAAGCTAAAAGGTTTGTTAAGATGCCAGTCACATGACTTTATAGCAACAGCTCATACATGCACAGGGAATGCCAACCCATCTGAGACTCCCCAAAATAAGGTGACCAGACATCCCGCTTTTAGCGGGACAGTCCCGATTTTTAACAATTTGTCCCACGTCCCATGCGTTTTAAAAAAGTCCCGATTTTTGGAAAGAATGCACAACAAGCTAGGGAACAGTGGGAGATAGACCAAATTTTTAGTCAAGAACTCCCTCCCCCCCGGTCAATGGTGTCCCGCTTTACCAATGTTAAAATCTGGTCACCTTACCCTAAAACCATATCTTAATCCCTATTCTCAATGAGCCCAGATGGGCAGAGCACCACCAGGGATGCAAAAGACACATGGTGTCAGCTGCTCAGGAAAATAAAACCCAAAGGTCCATGGGACTGAATTTACCAGCTGCAACCAGCTGGATACCTTGTTTCCATAGTATGGAGTTTCAGCATTGTTCTTGCCTGACTTCTGGGCAAAGTTTTTGGAGTTTAGATCAACACTGCAGATAACCCTTAGCCATGTGGAATAATAATGGCTTCCAGCTGCGGTTTATCTCACAGGGTGGAATCCCCAGGAAAACAGAAGGCTGTACCTGTGGGGTAGGGACAAATGTACAGCACACATTTACACTTCCAGTCAATCTCAATGGTCTGCATGTGGACTTTGCACAAGGGGTACTCAGTGCCTAGCCAGCTTTCCCGAGGCTCCACTGGCATGCCCTTGGGTTACAGTCCACTACAGCAACCTGTGAGTGTGGAAAAGCCATGGGATTTGTTGTCAGGAGACCTTGCAGTCAGTTTGGGCTGTGCCATTTAGTTGAGAAAATTTGAAACTTCTGCACTGCAGTTTCGTCATCTAAAAACAGGGCTAAACCCACTTACATGTTAGGTCTCCTGGGAAAACCAAATTAAACAATGACTATGAATGTGGTCTGTCAACCATACAGCATTAATCAAAGGCTATCACTTAAACAGGGAACGTAAATTAACTTTTGCAGAAGCATAAACTCAACTGATTTCATTAGGTATATTTACTTGTGCAAGGGCAAGGAGAAGGGGAACATAATCTTTTTGGATCTGCCAGAGAACTACACTGTCCCACTTCTTTGAAAAAGATGAAACTAATTCTTATCTGCAAGGCTGACTTAAAAAAGAACCCTGTTGAAAGAAGTCAGGAGGTTTATCAGTTTGCGAAGGTATCCCCTCTTTCCTCTACCATTTCTAACTCTGGCCATTGTGCTCCTGAATCACATCCCAAGTGGGTGCTGCCAGACTTGGCCCAGAAGCCCTCAGGCGTGGGTCACTTAGAGGGTGGCCTGGGTTACAGGGACGCAGAGATGCAGTTTCCTTGGATACAGACCACAAAGGCCCTGGAACCTCTCAGAATCACATCAGACAGTGTTTTTTCATTAAAAGAAACCCAAAGTGAGAACATAGCTCTTCAGAATAAATGATCAAGCCCAAAGACATCTTAAAAATATGTAACACTATTCATTAGGTGCTACTTGGCCCCGGCCATGTTGCTGGACCGTAAGAGATACTGATCCACGCTTCCTTTTCTCCGACTCACAGTCCGCCTCTCACTGTCAAACATGCGCTGCAGCTGCAGAGCCAGCTGGCGGTCCTCCTCCTCTTGCTGCAATTTCTGCTCCATCTCCCGCAGTACTGGGTCCTTTGGGGCCAGACCCACCTCACCACTGCTTTGTCGCAGTTTCTTAAGGGAACCATTTTGTTCCAAGTGCTTGGTCTTACAGTGTCTTTTCCGGCCACGGCGCAAGGAAGGAAGTGGCTCCTCACTTAGGTTTTCTGCAAGAACACCATTAGGCAGATCAAAATGATTCACTGTCTTCAGCTGTTTCTTTGTTTTGAGGACCCCACCCAAAACACTGTTTTGGGGTAGCACTGAATTAACCGCTGAGATTTTCCTGGCTGTGCTTATACAGGTTTTGTCTAACTTGGCATCTGGAGTTGACCCTGACCCTTCAAACTGCTCTCTCTCCAGAGAAGTTCCACTGGTTCCCACTCTGAGTTCTGAAGAACAACAGGTTTCCAATGGGATCGCAGTGCTCCTTTTACTACCACTGCCCTGTTCTAATTTTGTTTGGCTAACAGAAGGTAAATAATCAAGGTCAGTGGGGGTGGGTCTAGAATACTCAGGGAGTACATGCCCACTAGGTAGTCTTGGATTTAAAGCCAGAAGTGGCTTCTCCTTGCTAGAAGGGATAACTTCAGAGACTAGTAGGTCTTCCCCCACTTCTGGAGCCAGGGACGTGAGGGTGGCTTTTGAAAGGGTTTTTTTGATCTGCCGCTCCTGAAATATCTGTTCCCACTTTTTGAGGATCCGTGGACTGGCCTCATAAGAAGTCTGCTTTTGCAGGCTTCTATTTAGGTTGCGGGGTGTTGATTTGATGATGAGGGGACTTAGCATGCGGCCATCTGGGAGTCTCTTGGGAGGAGTACATGGTGAGCAGACAATGGGCTTGAAATGATTGAGTTCTTCAGAGATGCTGTCATTGCTCTCAGGGCTGATGGAGCGCTCTGGCTTATGCAGGGAGGCCACAGAGGACAGGGAGCTGAAGGGCAGGCGCTTTTCAACGGTTAAGTCAGGGGCCGAGAGGCAGCGGTTGTTTTGAGTGGATAAGAGGATACCAATGATAGGGTTGGAGGCTGGGGTTATAGTTGTGACCTAAAAGAGATTTAAAAGTTATACGTACGTACATACATACATACATACATACATTTCTTCAAAATTCCTGCAGAATGGTAGAGGGATAGGGAGGGAAATGGTAAGAAAAGGGATAGAGGGTGACGTGAGCCTAAGAAATGGGGAAAATCCCTAACCTAGAATGTATACCATTTGCACAAATTCATACACACTTGAAACAATGAATAAAATTGAAAGTCTACAGGAAGAAAATTTATCTAGGACTTAAAATGTTCTATCAACCTTCATGCCACCCATCTGACTACTAATTCCAACTCTCTTCACATCTATTTGTAAAATCCTCCAACACAACTAGTATGCCTCGGACCCATTCTGCCTCTTCTCATCTGGAATGGTTCTTTTTGTGGCCATGGGCAGGAGGTTATGGGATAGGACAAGAGCGCCCCAGAAGCCTGTGTCTTGACATGTACCTTCGCTCTGCTGGTTGGGGCTGCTCTGAGTCTGCTCTTTACTCTGTCCTGAGCAGTGTCGTTGCAGCTCTGACTCCTTTCCACCTTGGAATTTAGGTTCCTAAAAAATAATAAATAAAAGATAAATAATCAAAAGTAGCCCATATATGAGCTAAGGGGAAATAAATGACAGTCTCTTCTGTGTTTTCAAAGCCACCCACCAAGAAAGACAATTTCATTAGGCAACCACAATAGAAAATAAGTTAAATTATTAATAAAACATATTGTAAGAACAAATTCTGTCAAAAGAGAAAGAGTTCTCCACAAGGGACATTTGTTTTAAATCTTTGTTTCCAAACCAGAATTGCTTAAATGATACAAGACCAATGGCTGTTTTGCCTATGCTTTGAGAAATGTAAGGATACTTCACCTTCCTTAGTAGGGTTGGGATACACTGTTAAATCACTTTTGGAAACAAGATTTTTATTTCCCCCCTCAAAATGTCTCCTTAAGGAATCTAAATCAGCCATGAAACAAGCATTTAAGTACTTAAAAATACACAGGAGTGCACTAGATTTTTATGTAAGGAGTCAAAAATTACATGTAGTCTCTCTCTTAATCCATTACATTTGAGTTTCCAAAGGCCTAAATTCTGGTGATTTAAGAGATTTCAAGAACACATGATTTTTTTTTTTTGGTTTTATGTATATATTATATTATGAATTTATAACCCAAATCAAATCCCATAGCACCTATAACATTAATCTTACTGTGTAAAAATTATGTACGGATGACTGTCACCTACCCCACAGACTATAGGAATTTTTTATTATCTTATGGCTCACTTTTGTTTTTTACTCTACAACTATTGCCTAATTAATACATGTCTGGTGAGTATAATTTTATTAATACAAAGGTTTATAACTGACATATGATAGTGTTACAATTCTATTCAACAAGCATTTATCACACACTTTCTATATGCCCATCAGTGAGGAGCACTATTTGGGCACTGCAAATACAGAGAAGAATGTCTGGGTTTTCAAGGAATCAGTCCAGTCAAGGCACACAAATATATACTTCAATATAATACAGTGAAATGGTACAACAATAACAAAAAACTGTGCCTAAAAAACAGATTGACATAAAAGAGGGAGCTTTTAATTACGTGGAATGGAATACAGCAGGGTTGGAAAAGCCTTTCTTTGGCATTTATATTTTGGAAGGATAAATAAAAATTTGCCAGAAGTCAAGGTGGACACATAGCCATGCAGATTATCAAAACAAATTCTTTCCTTGAATAGTTCTATTTAGCTTTGGAATAGAATATATCATGTCTACTTTTCTGTAGCAAAAGATTTACTTTTAAAGTTTTACTATGCCAAGATTAGCTCAGAGTAAACTTTTAAAGGTGGTAATAAGGTATATTCCCAAAGTGCCTCTCCTTTCCCTACATCTCTAGCAAAGGCCTATCCTATCTACCCACAAGGCTCCTATTCCAGCATTTCTGTGTTATTCCTCCCATTCAATGTCTCGTGGCCACATCACCTTGCTAGATGGCTCCAATCTGAGGTACTAATGCTATGGTATTAACAGGAGAAAGTAGTGGCCAACCTACATCACCTGTCTTCATTTTACCAAGAAAATTTGGGAAAGCTGGGATGGCTCAGCGGGTTAAGCGCTCGCTTTGAAGCCCCAAGGACTGAGGATCAAATCCCGGCCTTGACCCATGTGGACCCATGTGTTGAACTGGGGTGTACCCCCAGTTCAGTTCTTGCTGGGACCTATGTGGGAGGCTCCCGGCCCAGTTCCTGCCCTGCGCAGCCCTGTGCCCACCTGTGGAGTGAAACTATATGAAAAACTAATGCTGTCAACTATGGAGACTGCTCTGGGCCCTCCCCCTTCTGTCTCTGTTTCTCTCTGTCAAAAATCAATAAAATAAATCTTTAAAAAAAAAAAGAAAAAAGAGAAAATTCAACAATGAACCTAAACAAATAATGTGAAAGTTGTACTACCGTATTTTCCGGCATATAAGACGACCGGGCATATAAGACGACCCCCTAATTTTACAGTTAAAACATAGGTTTAGGCCTATATTCGCTGTATAAGACTACAGCCTCGGAAGTGGGGGATAATAGTCTTATACAGCGAATATAGGCCTAAACCTATGTTTTAACTGTAAAATTAGGGGGTCGTCTTATACGCCAGAAAATACGGTATCTATTGGGAGGTATCCTTTGGAGCAGGTAGGAAACTTCAATTATCACCCTATAAAGGCAGCTGCTTAAAAGTCAGATTGGTTTGTATTTTACCTACGATAGTACTGAAATCCATTGCATTCCCAGAACTCACACAAACTCTCAGTGGAGTGAGCCACCCAGAAGTAAACTGGATGGCATTAAAATGCTGGGGTGAATAGCATATACTTTGGGTCAAGAGGAATGGATAGAACTAAGAGAGAGACAGCATTACTATTTCAAATATATGACTTGTTTAGCATGAGTCTATTGGAAAAACAAGTAGACACTCAGAGGAAAAGATGTTCTGATCAACCTAAGAAAGGACTTTGTGATTTTCAACAGTCAGAGCAGTTTATTGATAACTACCTTGGTCCTGAGCTCCATGTCATTAGAGATGTTACACTGAGGTTCAATCTATAGCCTAAGGTCTTAACATTCCACAATTAAGAATGAGCGTAATTTTTAGAGACAGGCTATCAATCCATTTTGTCAGTAGTAACAGAAACAAATTTAAAGACTTGGCTACATACTCAAATTATCAGATGTACAAATGACAACTACCTATTGCTGGGGAAAAAACTCTTCACAAACCCCCTAAACTCCATTATGGTGAAAGAAAAGGCCCAGGAAGCAAGAAACCCACACTTGCAGCACTGAAGCACACAACAAAGACACTCAAAATAGTTTCTAACAATCTAAAACATTTTTGGTAAGCCTCAATATGGCTGAAACTATCATTGTCTCTTCTATTCACTTAGACACCAGATTTTACTGAGCACCAACTCTGTGCAAAGCACTGTAGAAAGACTGATGAAAAGATAATCTTGGCCCACAGGAGCATCCAACCACTGAAGTTCACCACACCACAGCATTCAAGTACTATAGGACAGCAGTAATTATATAGCTAAACTCTCCAAGAGTTTTCTTCTAAGAGTTTTATAGTTTTAACTCTTACATTTAAGTATCTGATCTAATTTGACTTAACTTTTGTATGTGGTATGAGGTTGGGGCCCAACTTTATTCATTGGCATGTGGACATCCAGTTGTCTAGCACCATATGCAAAGACATTATTCTTTCTCCTACTGAATGGTTTTGGCACTTTTATTGAAAACCAACTGAGGGATGCTGGGATGGCTCAGCAGGCTGAGTGCTTGCCTTGCAGCCCTGGGGTCCGAGGATCAAGTCCCGACCCCAGCCCGTGCAGACCCATATGCTAAACTGGGTGGGCTTCCCATCAGGGAGGCCCTGGCCCAGTTCCTGTCCTGCGCAGCCCCACACCCATCTGTGTGGAATGAAACTGTGTGAAAACTAATGACATACAACTATGGAGACTGCTCTGGACCCTCCCCTTTCTCTCTCTCTCTCTCTCTCTCTCTTTCTCTCTGCTCTGGGCCCTCCCCCTTCTCTCTGTCAAAAACAATAAAATAAATCTTAAAAAAAAAGAAAAAACGAAAGAAAATCAACTGACCACAGATACATGAGTTTATTCCTGGGCTCTCAATTCTATTCCAAAGATTGATATATCATCTACCCTTATTTCAGTCCACACTCTTGATTGCTATAGGTATATAGTAAGCTTTGAAATAAAAAAGTGTGAGTCTTCCACTTTTGTCCTTTTTCAAGATTGGGTGAGCTATCTGGGATCCACTGCAATTCCACATGTGAATTTTAGTATCAGCTTTTCATTTCTGCAAAAAAGGAGACTGGAATTTTAATAGGTATTGATTGCAATGAATCTGTAAAACAAATTGGGGGATACTGCTATCATAACATTAAGTCTTCTAATCCATGAGCACAGAAGGTCTTTCCCTTTATTTAGGTCTTTAATTTCTTTCAACAATGTTTGGTAGTTTTCAGTGTATAAGCCTTACATCTCTTTGGTTAAATTTATTCATAACTATTCTATTCTTTTTGATTCTATTGTAAATGGAATTGTTTTCCTAATTACACTTTCAGATTGTTCACTGTTAGTGTATAGAAATTCTACTGATTTTTGTGTGGTGATCTTGTATCCTGCAACTTTGCTAGTTTATTAGTTTTAATAGTTTTTTTCATTAATTCTTATGAATAATAAATATGTTACCTGTGATTAGAGTTAGTTTTAATTCTTCCTTTGCAATCTGGATGCTTTTTTCTTTTTTTTCCCCATCTTAACTGAGATGTAACTGACATATAATATTGTGTAAGTTTAAGGTTATTTTCTTAGTAATTGCCCTAGGGGTTGATTATAATTAACATCTTCATTTACAACAATCTATTTCAAAGTAATATCAACTCAATTTCAATAACATAAAAAACTTTGATCTTATATAACTCTATCCCCCCCATAATGCTGTTATTGTCATAGAACAGTTACAAAAATCATGAATGTAAAAATACTGTATAAACCATAAACATAATTATTGTAGTATTTGGTCATGTTAAGATGCTTCAAAATTCTGGCTGAGAACAGTCAACAGCAGTGAACTCAATAATGTCCTTAAGACTGAAATAGCTGAAATAATACCTTCACTAAAAAAATAGGGGAAGTAAACTAATAGGATTCTCACTGGAAGCAAATTAGGGCAATTAGATACTACATGGGGATGTCTAGGGAAGATCTCTCTACCAAACACGGCATTCCGAAGATAGTGATCAGATATTGAGTGATCAGTGCTGGTTAAACTGACCTGACAAGAATTTTTGTTAAAATTTGTTAATGCAAATAAATGGAAGTCCAGGGGAAGCTGGGATGGCTCAACGGGTTGAGCACTTGCTTTGTAGCCCCAGAGACCGAGGATCAAATCCAGGGCCCGGCCCATGTGGACCCTTATGCTAAACTGGGGTGTACCCCCAGTTCAGTTCTTGCCAGGGCCTAAGTGGGAGGCTCTCGGCCCAGTTCCTGTCCTGTGCAGTCCCATGCCCACCTGTGGAGTGAAACTATGTGGAAAACTACTGCTGTCAACTGTGGAGACTGCTCTGGGCCCTCCCCCTTCTCTCTATCTCTCTGTCTGTCTCTCTCCCTGTCAAAAAACAATAAAAATAAATCTTTAAAAAATAAATGGAAGTCCAAAAGTCAAGGCCTAGCTATGTGGGAAAAGAATTCAGAGGAGACTGACAAAAGTTTGGTCAAGGAAAGACTCAAGAAGTACCTTTTGTAGGTCATGAACCTCCAAAACAGGCCAGTGGCAGCAGGTGGCTCTCAGCTCACAGCTACCAAGGCACTGGAAGCAGAGGTTTGACCCTGGTGTGGAACTGGTAGGTAACTGCAAATCCACCACAGAACAATCATTGCAAGTCATTCTTTTCCTTCCTGCGCCTCAGGCTACAGGAATTGGAGTAAGAAGAACAGAAAACAATCCATGAGATAATAAAGCAAAAGGGAAGGAACATATACTTCAAAGTGGACATTCCTCGTTCTCTGTCTTCTTCTAACAGCCACCAAAGTGAGGTTACTGACTTTTATTTAAAATATTTAAAATAGATTTATCTTCTTATTGGAAAAGTAATAATATTTATTATTTAAAAATCAGAAAATGCAGGAGAAGCGGGGATGGCTCAGTGGGTTAAGTGTTCACTTTGCAGCCCCGGGGACTGAGGATTGAATCCCGGTCCTGGCCCATGTGGACCCATATGCTGAAATGAGGTGTGCCTCTCATACAGGACAACCCCAGTTTGATTCTTATCCCCCAGTTCAGCCCCTAGCTTGAGGGGGCATGCCTCCCACACAGGAGGCCCCAGCCCAGTTCCTGCCCTGTGTGGCCCCTGCCCATCTGTGTGGAATGAAACTATATCAAAAACTGATAACGTATAACTATGGAGACTTCTCTGGGCCCTCCTCCTTCTCTCTGTCTCTGTCAAAAAAACAATACAATTAATCTTTTTTAAAAAATCAGAAAATGCAGATAAGAAAAAATTTTAAATACCTGTCATACATACATATATATAGAGAGAGAGAGAGGGAGAGAGAGACAGAGATTCAAAAGGTCACACTGAACATACTCTGTCCCCTACTTTTCCCTTTCATGTATCATGAATAGCTTTCCTTATCTACCTCATTATTTTAATGTTTCTAAAATATTTCCATTATGTAAATTTACTAAAATTTATTTTCTTACTCTCTGTATTGTTGTGCTTTCAGATTGTTTTCAATTTTTCTATTATAGGTAAGATTAAAAAAAATAGGGGAAGTAACTAGTACTTCTGTACTTTATACACACCAATTTCTGTATCCTCAGACCCTAACACAGTGCCTGGCACATAGTGGATATATTTAATAAATACCTTATAAATTAATAAAAATATGTACAGAAGTGCCTATCTCCTCTTTAAGGAAAGAAAACTTCAACATTTATTAGGAATCTATTATTTGTCAGGTACTATACTATTTCAAATATATTTTATTTCATTGAATCCATATAGAAACACTGTGAGATATGTATCATCATCCTCAATGTACAAAGAACTGAGGGAAGTGATCTTTTCAAGCTTACATAGCTAAAGCCAAGATTTAAATCTGCATCTCTGATTCTAAGGCCTGTGTTTTCCACCACTGCTACTGATCTTACATTCTACTCTACTCTGTCATAGAAGAGACCCAGTATGTCTAGGGAAGCTCTCTCTACCAAACAAGCATGAAGTCACAAACAAGAGAAAGCAGCATTGCCTGAAAGGCACTGGCTTAAAAATTCCACTGTCAAGAGACCAGACGGTTTCTAGGGTATCTAGTTAGTCTAAAAATACCCATAACCACAATGAGTCTGACAAATGAAGAAAAGGAAGGACAGCCAGTATGAACATGCAGCTGGAAAGCTGAAAGATTTAATGCTTATAAAACACTGCTTAAAGGGTTTTAAAATGGTAGTATATGATATAAAACATTAGACAACTCATGCTCTTAACTGCTCACTCATCACTCTACTCTCACATATTCACCCCACATTAGTTTCTTCTTTGTATTTTTTTAAGGTTTAAGGTCTAGATTTCTTTTTTTTAATTGTTAAATTTATTGGGATGACATTGGTTGGCAAAAATTACATTGTTTCCAGGTGTACAATTCTACATTAGATTGTCCATACATTGAATTATGTGCTCACCACCCAGTCAGCTCTTTCTATCACCATGTATTTGATGACCCCTCTCTACTACCCCAAACCCCACTCTCCCATCCCACCTCCCCCTTTACCCTCAGGTAACCACTAAACTACTGACTATGTTTATAAGTTTTTGTTTCTTTGTTACCGTATTTTCCGGCATATAAGATGACCCCCTAATTTTACAGTTAAAACATAGGTTTAGGCCTATATTCGCTGTATAAGACTACCCCCCACTTCCGAGACAACACCAGTTCTTTTTTTAATTAAATTTTTAATGAATGACATTTTTCGAACATAACGTAATATACCATACATTGATAGGATAAATGGAAGTTCTCTTCACAAATGGCAATGCCATGAACTTGACCGAGAAACAAGAAATCCAAAAGAGAACATTAACAATGATGGCATCATCTGGAAAGAAAATTACATGAAGAACTTGCAGAAAACGCTTGTTTGTGACTGACTGGGATGATAAGAGGTTTTTCTAGGCAGAGGAGCATTGTGAGCTTAAAATCCTTCAA
>PVKE010007074.1:0-51973 GCA_004027555.1 Craseonycteris thonglongyai | reverse complement strand
TAAAAGTCTATCATTCTATGAAGTACATAAGAATATGTACACATCTTGAGGTAATTATAAACCTACTATCAAAATATGATCTAGAGATAACAGTAGATAATATTAACCTGAAGGTCTCTTGGGTAAGGGAAAAACACCCGAGTATTATATTATTTCTACATAAAACATAGCAGTGTATTTTTCTACATAAAATATATAAAGTATTTCTTTCTAAAATGATTTAAAACACAAATTAGCTTCTAAAATTACCATTTGTAATATAACATAAATTTTACCTATAAATAACAAACCCAATAACATAAACTTTATATCTGTAAAGTCATACTTCATAAATCAAACGTGCTCCTAAATGATTCAGTGTCCCACTTAAGGCTAAGTTCATGTTATTGTACATAGAAAAAAGAGCTGGTCTGGGGAAGCCAGGAGCGCTCCACAAGTTGAGCTCTAGTCCTAGCCCTGGTTCATGCAAACCCATGTACTGAACTGTGGCACAGCCAGTAACCGCCTGGATGGTGGAGAAGGTTGTTGCCTCCTACGCAGGAGACCCCCGTGCCCCCATTCAGTTCCAGCCCTGTGCAGCCCCACATCCACCTGTGTAGAATGAAACCACATGACAACTAATGGTGCACGACTATGGAGACTGCTCTGGGCCCTCCCCCTTCTCTCTCTCTTTCTCTCTCTCATCTCTCACCTTCTCTCAAACAATAAAATAAATCTTCCTTTTTAAAAAAGAGCAAAATATAAACTATGATAACAGCAAGGGAATGTGACATAGTAGTTAAGAAAAAATATGGAAGAACATGCTTATGTTTAAATTGCAGCTTTGTCACAAAGCAACTAACATTGAACATGTGACCTAACCTATTAGTATATCATTCTCCTCATCTGTAAAAGGGGGGAAATGAAAATTCCTATTTAATTGTGTCATTGTGAATGTTAAATAAAAAAATGCTTATAGTATTTGGAATAATGCTTGCCACATAGAAGCACACAATAAATATAAGTAATCATTATATTATTAGTACAGAGGGCAAAATTCTTCTGAGCGAAAATTAGCCAAAAAAGCATCGGTTGCTCAAATGTGTCACAATTCCACTGAGTTCTTCAGTTTTCAACCATGTGATTGCTAATCCTGACTCAAGCGTGATATTTGATTATTTAAAATAGAATATGAGTAACCTACAGGTGCTATTGGGATTAGCCAAAACAAATACAAAAGCTCTAAAATGTAATAATTATATTGAAAAATATGTTAACCAGACACAATCAAGACTAAGGAAGTTGATAAAATAATAGATAACATTGAACTTTCTTACCTCTTAATAAAAATATTCACCAAGCCAGTTACAATTTTGAACCTTCGCTTAATGCTTAATTTTTTTTTAAAGATTTATTTTTATTGTTTTGACAGAGAGAGAGAGACAGAGACAGAGACAGAGAGAAGGGAGAGGGCCCCGAACAGTCTCCATAGTTGCACATCATTGGTTTTTCCACATAGTTTCATTCCACAGGTGGGCGCGGGGCTGCACAGGGCAGGAGTCTCACCTCGGTGAGAACTGAACTGGAAGTACTCCCCAGTTCAGCATATAGGTCCACACGGGCTGGGGCTGGGATTCAATCCTCGGTCCTGGGGGCTACAAAGTGAGCGCTTAACTCACAGAGCCATCCCGGCTTCCCTAGTTTTTTTTAATAATACAACTTTATTCTTTTAAAAAATGCATTGAGATATAATCTATATACCATAACATTTACCCTTTGCACCTGTACAATTAAATGTTTTCCCTCTATTTAGTATGCTGTGCAACTATCACCACTATCAATTCCAGAATATTTTCATGACCTCAAAAGCAACTTCGTACACATTGGCTGATACTCCCCAACCCCCTTTGTCAATAGCCCCTGAGAATCACTAACCCACTTTCTGTCTGTATGAATTTATCTATTTTGAACATTTAATATAAATGAAAAGATACAACATAAGGCCTTTTGTGTCTGAGCTCATTTCACTTAGCATGTTTTTAAGGTTCATCATGTTGTAACCTGTATCACTGCTTCATTCCCTCTTATAGTTAAGTGATATTAATTTTATGAGTTGACCACACATTTTTCAGTTGTTTCCACTTTTAGATTATTGTAAGTAACGTTAGGTTGTTATAAACATTAATGTGCATTTTGTGTACAGGTATGCTTGCTTGCATTACCTTGCAGTATAAACATAGAAGTGGGTGTTGGGTATAAAATAACTCTGTTTAATTTTTTTAGGAACTTCCAAATATTTTCCAATGGCTGCTCTATTTTATGTTACCATCTGAGTGTATGAGGGTTCCAATTTTTCCACATTCTCAAAAACAAAGACAAACAAAACCTTGCTAGCATCCATCTCTAATTCTAGTCACCCTATTGGATGTGAAATGGTATCTAATTGTGGTTTCTTTTTGCATTTCCCTGATGGCTAAAGATATTAAGCATCTTTTCATATGCTTATTAGTAATCTAAATATATTCTTGAGAAAAATGTCTATTCAAATTTTTTGCCTACTTTTAAATTGGTTTGTTTGCCTTTTTTATTGTTGAATTTTAAGAGTTCTTTACAAATTCTGGATACTTCATCTCTTCCCAGATATACAAATTGCAAATATTTTCTCCCAATCTTTGTATTGTTTTCCACTTTCTTTTTAAGATTTATTTTATTGTTTTAGAGAAGATGTGTGAGAGAGAGAGAGATTGAGAGAGAGAGAGAGAGAGAGAGAGAGAGATTGAGAGAGAGAGAGAGAGAGAGAGAGAGAGAGAGAGACCATCCAGAGCAGTCTTCATCATTATACATCATTAGTTGTGACAATTTTATTCCACACAGGTGGATGTGGGTCGCATGGAACACAAACTGAAATGGGGCTTCCTGCATGGGAGGCAAGAGCCTTTGCCACCAAGCTGTCCTGGTGGTTACCAATTGCCCTGCAGTTCAGCATATGGGTTTGTAAGGGTTGGGTCTGGGATTCAATCTCCAGATCTCACAATCTGCAATGCAAGTGCTCAACCTGTTGATCTATCCCAGCATCCCAGGTTTTCCATTTTCTTGATAGTGTACTTGATAGTAGACAGGTGAACTCTTTGATTCCAAGGACTGGGATTCATTTTGTGTTTCTAAGCTCACATGACCTTCTAAAGTTATCTTTCCTTACTTATAAAATGTAGTGCATGCTCACCTCCATGCAAGTAATATTATCAAAGAGATCTGACAAGATGTTTCATTTGCAAAATAAACTGAAAAAGGTTCATACAGGAAGGATAAACAACTAGAAGTTAAAAGTATTATTGCCTTATAGAAATTTTAATATATGTTTCAGAATGTAAATATAAAGGTGTTCCCAGAAAACAACCTGACAAATAAAAATACTTTTAAAATAGGACAGGAGGGGAAGCTGGGATGGCTCAGTGGGTTAAGCACTCACTTTGCAGCGCCGAGGACTGAGGATCGAATCCCAGCCCCGGCCCATGTGGACCCATATGCTGAACTGGGAAGTGCCCCCAGCTCAGTTCTCTCTCTGTCTCTGTATCTCTCTCTCTCTCTCTCTCATCAAAAACAATAAATAAGCCAAAAAAAAATTTTTTTAAAAAGAAGGTTATTAAAATAATACAGGAAACCTAGAGTCCTGGATGATCAATCCAAATATTCATTATATCAGAGTTTGAGAAAATGAAAGGGAGAAAAATATTAAGAAATAATAGGAAAAGTCTTCAGAATAAGTAGAGATGCGCCTTTTTATTGAAGGGGTCCAGTAAATAAAAGCATTCATGAAAATAGATTTATTGGAACTTTTCACACTATGTGTGAAAAGTAATAATAAGTCTGGTAACATAAAATTAGTCATTATCAGAAATTAATTGCGTTTTAACAGGTTTTCAACTCCTTAAAAATTCTGAGGAACCAGAATTGAATAAACAGCTAAATTATCAATAAAGTCAGGTAAAGGTAAAATAAATATATTTTTATAAGAGCAGAGAATCACAAAATTTACATCCCTCCCATCACTTCTTAGGAAGTCATTTAATGGTATGTTCAGCACAACTAAGGTACAAATCAACAAACTAAAAGAAGATTTGGAAATCAAGAGAGACAGGGTCCTGCACAGGAAGTCTGGGAAGTCTCACAGGATGACAACTGTGCTATTACATTGCTGTGACCACTTGCCAGGCCTTTTTAAACCAATCACTGTGCTGAGTTTAATACGGTGGTTTAATTAGCCAGAATGGGTCCAGTAGCTCCACCTCCTTCCCGAGTCTTGGACTGAATTAAAAGTCACAGCATTCTTAGTGGGAGAAATGTAACAGCAAAATCCCAGTTAGAGAAGGCAACATTGGGATTCAATCACTGAATAAGTTACGCTACAGTTCCAGCATTAAATGTTTTGTTTTGTTTTGTTTTGTTTTTCTATCTCGGTGGCAACACAATATTACACCATTATAGAACAGATGTATTTATTATTGGTATAGAGTTGACTTTATGTATCACTGATAATCTATCTTATTTACTACTCTTATTAAATGTGTTGCATTCTTGGAATTTGGAGAGTGAAGTGGGGTGTTAATGCCTTGCCACCCACTACCCAAGTATAATAACAAGCATTCTATTGAGGAAGAGGTGACATGAAGCTAGAAAAAATACCTGGTATAGTTTCTCTAATGATTGCTTTACAGGCTTTTACTGTTTATAAAATGTGGTATCCTAGCATAGGACACATTGGACACATTGGACACATCCTTCTGGTGTTCCTCCATGTATAGGAGCCACACTCCTGCCGGCACTGTCCTTTTCTTGCTGACCTTCGTCCTCCACCCCACCCCCACAGCAGAGGAGACACTCTTTCTAATCTACCAAGGAGACAGACAGACCCCAAAGATAGCTTCTGCAGTGGTACTTCCTTTCTGATAACTATGGAACTGGAATGAGTGTCAATGAGACGTGAAAGGGAAGATTTGGTTTGTGGCTATTGGGTCTGTGGTCAGTGGTGCAATTTGTAAATGAGGATACTTTAGTGATTTTGAGTAGGTTGTTTTTGCTACAAAACTTGGATTGTCTTATTTACTTAACCTGATTTCTCAGTCCTCTTATAGACTGTAGCATCTATCTAATTTCTTTGACATTTCCATTTCCTACATCAGTGGTTTCTAGTCCTTATAGCAGTGAAAAACTCTAATATATACTGATGTTATGGTTAATCATTGTTACTTTTATTGCCAGAATTCAAATGCTACAGTTCTTAAATAAATTCTTTAAGTTTTATACTTTTTAGAGGAGTGTAGATGGTACTGAAATTATTCAGAAAAGTAGATCCTTGGTTGTCTTTTTCTCTTCTTTTAAGATTTATTTTATTGTTTTTGAGAGAGAAAGAGAGACAAAGAGAAGGTGGAGGACCCAGAGCAGTCTCCACTTTTGTACATCATCAGTTTTTTACATCATTTTATTCCACAGGTGGGCGTGGGCTGCTCAGGGGGCCTTCCACATGGCAGGTGCACACCCATGAGCCAGGAGCCTCCCACATGAGGGGCACACCCATGGAGGAACCAAACTGGGGTGGAAACACATCCCAGTGGGCTGCAATGCAAGCACTCAACCCCCTGAGCCATCTGGGCTTCCCCCTTTCTTGACTTTCTAGCCTTCGGATCAAGCACAGGTAGGACACATGGAGTTATGATTGACTTCATTTTTGTAATCAGAATTTAAAGCCATATTATTTTTTAATGCTATATGATAATAGAAAATAAAATTGCCTTCATAAGACAATGCTAAGTAATACATGAATACTGTATTACAGTATTGAATCAGAACATGTAAAATATTATTTTTGTGTGAATTTGTGTCCACTTGAACTTTTATTAATAAATCATTTTTATTTCTTATTAACACAACTATTATTACCAAATAATCAACAGTTTGTTTGTTTTTTCACAAAGCCCTGGCCATTGGGGCCTCCACATGGACATTTATCATATTAATAGACTCTCTTAAGAACAAAAGAAAGAGGGGAAAGTGGATAGCAACTCTGGATATGTACCCAAAGCTCTAACTTGTTGAAAAAGCATTTTATTAAAGTACAGTGTTAGCAGAATGAAGTGAAAAAGGCCAAAATTTAGGGAATAAAATTTATCTGAGTAGAAGCTCAGCAAAGTACAGTGTTAACAGAATGAAGTGAAAAAGGCCAAAATTTAGAAAATAAAATTTATCTGAGTAGAAGCTCAGCAAAGAAAAGTTTAGTCACAAGCATCTTGGTTAAAATGTGCTGACAGAACAGTCTTTTTTTTTTAACTGAACTGGGGGCCTCACCACGTTCAGGAAGCACACCCCAGTTCAGCATGTGGATCTGCCTGGGCCGGAGCTGGGAATCGATCCTCGGTCCTTGGGGCTTCAAAGCGAGCGCTTAACCCGCTGAGCCATCCCGGCTTTTCCAGGACAGTTTTAAATTCATTCATAATGTGCTTTTATGCCTGACAATTTCAAAATATCAATACATATTGAAAATCCTATTCATAGTGTAAGTCTAGGGATTTTGGTGAAAGTATATCTCTAGAGGCAGTGTTAGGATGGAGGAAAGGATCCACCACTGACCCCGTAGCCCCCTTATGACCTTGGAAATCCTACTTAACCTCATGTGCTTCAGTTTCCGTGTCTACAAAGAAATAGTGTAGTACCTACGCATCTGATTAAGAAGATAAAATGTGAATACCTGTTAAGCTAAGCACATGATAACTGCTCATCAGATTTTAACTATACTATTGATAATATAGGATGCCAAATTTAGCTGTCCATATAGATTTTTGTATGATCTGTATATATTATATGCATGATATTTTTGGTCTATATTCTTCCTCATTCAATTCATTTTTTAAACATTTGATTTATTATATTCTCCAATAAATTATGCACAAAGATTTTTATATCAACTGCATTTTTATGATTACATAGAGAAATTACTTCCTTAAAATAAAATTGACAAATTCTGGGAGAGAGAAATGCAAAAGATTTTCTTCATCAAGCATTCTTCAAAGTTATCCCTATACCTGAAATGCAGGCAGGCATTAAAATAATTTTACTGAGCATATTACATAAAAATGTTGAAAAGAATGCTTTAACTACTCATAAATAGAGTATAATAGTTATGCAGAAAACTTAATAAAGGAAGAAATGGAAGCAATTACTATATTTGCCTAAGTTGAAAATGTTTGCATGGTCTTAACAAATCACGTTTCCTTCCAGAAAGACTGAGGGAGAATAATATGGATGGAAATGACACATTTTCATTAATTGTTGAAATGTTCATGTTTAGCTTCTTGTCTTTTTCTCACTCTGTAAGTGAAAGCCTTTGGGCAAATGTGAATGTGTGTGTACCTAAGAATCTATTTATTTTCAATTATTATTTCTGGTATGGAATTTTCTCTGGGAATGTAACCAAAACACATTTTTTTATTGGCTCATATTATTTAAAGAAATCATTTAGTACAACAAAATTAATCATTTTCACATTTATTAATCATAGACTTTTCCCATACTGGAGCCAGAGTGCAAGTGGGACAAATGGGAGTTCTATTAATCAATCAAGAATGAAGTGAAATAAAGGGAGAGTTCAGGGGATAAAAAATTACTGACTGAATCTCATCTGTTGACTTAAGTGGCCAAGGTTAAATACACACACACACACACACACACACACACACGAGTGAGCTTGCCTTGTTAATGGGTTATCCACATTGCATATATTCGTTAGCAATTAATTATCCCTTGTGTGGCTTGGTCTGCACAGTTGTGGCTATGCACACTTCAAGGTTCTATGAGCTCTCCTACAAGTTTACAACCTTACAAGAGTTTTTTTCTACCAGTGGAACATCGGTCATAAATACATATTAGTCAAAATAACTGGGGCAGTTTTATAAGGCCTGTGAGTGTATATTTCTCCACTGCTTCTCTTTAAATTACTAAGAATGCAAAAATAACCAATAGTTTTACCTCTTAAATCATAAGTTGGATAGGCTTACCATTAAAATATATTGTAAATGTGTTTTGCATTATTTAGCTCATTTAGCATGTTCAGCAGCAAGCATTCAAATGTATTGAGTTGCTTTTTCTTTTTTACATCATAGAAGGCATTAGATTATTTTTTCAAGCCATCAATAGATATTTAAAAGGCTAGAATACATTTGGAATATAGCTAATAGGTTGTTATTAGCCATCTGCATAAAAGATAAAGAATATAGAAGATGCAATAGGCTCAGAAATTATTTGGTTTTGTATTAATCATTTTGATAGTTCGCACGGTGGAAAGTCAACATGACTTGTTCAATTGGGAAAATTATATGAATATACAATGCCCATAGAATAAAAAAGAAGAAACTAGAATTAAGGTTTACAACATAAAATTTTTTGCTCTGCAGTATGAAGATATGGTCAATAATAAATGCAGAAACAATTAAATTATTTAAAATCTAATAAACTTCAAGTATATCTATGTCCCTTATTCATATTAGAATACTACATAAGCAAATTGACACTTTTTATCTTCAAATTCATTTTCCTGAAAAAAAGCTTTTAAATCTAAGGAAATGTGTACATTTCCAAAAGTAATATTTTGTGTCAATTTCTATGTATGCTTTAGATTTTCTCTGGTGTAGTTAAATATACTAAAATGCTATAAAAAGTATGAAATGAAGTACCTAATGTCTGAGTTTCACTTTCTTAGTCGCCAAGTAGTGATGTCATGTCAGTGATATATGTGACAGGTCTCTTGCATGGACCACAAAGTTAAAGTGACTTATCACAATTATTAGCCGAAGTTCAAAGTTGTATTGACAAGCTGAAAAAAAGTGATCAGGCAGAACAGCAGTGATTCAAATATCCTTGTCACACACAATTGGAATCTGGTCTACATTCAAGCATTTCATTCAATATATTGCAGTGTGATTTTAAATGGGGAATAGGGTGGGGTGGGGTGGGAGATTTTAAATGGAGTATCTGTTCAATGGAATGCTGTAATTTATAACTCACTTATCCGGCGATATATTTTTAAATAATGAACACATGAAGGGGATGTATTTGTTTATTACAATTTTCAGAACAAACATTTCTTTATGTAAAAAACAACAGACTTATTTTTATATTGCTATTTCTGAAATATTCTTGGATTTCTTAAAGTGTAAACTGATCTCTTTCCCTGGGTTTGTAAATACTCCTATGACAGTTTCCTCAGACTTAGTTTCTCTCTGCAAGATCTTTCCAACACACCCTGTCATTTCAGCATTTAGCACAGGGAGGGAATGTAATTACTGTACAAGTAGGTTACATTTGAGAGAAAAGTACTGCATAGATATAAAACACTATTATTAAGAGATTAAGACCTGAATTTAAAGTAAGGAAGCCTTTCCCCTTCTCTTTTCATCTTGGGAAATGTGGAGTGACTTATAATAAGCCACAGGAAATGAAAGCGTTGATGAGAGAGATAGGCTTGCAGGTGGTTGATAATGGCCTAGATTGCCTCCAGTGGTAATGTTGCAAACACATATTTTATTTCAGAAAGTATTACAAAAAGGCAAAAATACGTCCCATTAACATCAGATTCCAAATGTGTTCCATTGAAACAAGATTTTACGAGCTATCCAAATGATGGTCTCATAGACAGAAAATTGAAGCATGTAGTTTCTCAATGAACAGGCAAAAGTTGTGTGTTTCTTTGAATTAGCTGTTTATTATTTGCACAGAGATACTCTTTTTAAAGGATAGCAATAATGGGTGAAGACATCAACAATAAAATTATAACTGTTGCTGCTGAAATAACCTAGTTCTTTCAGCCACACAAAAAGCTTAACAAGAAGTAATGTATTTAGTAGCTTTCAACTTTGCTGTCCCCATTTGTATGTCACAAACAAAATAACTAACATGAGTGAGAGCAGGACAATCTGGCAGTTAACATATGGTACTCTTACAACAAATAAGAAACAGTGATTCTATGTTTCAAAACGAATGTTTTGTTGCCCTTATGTGAAAAAAATCCTGATATTATTCTTTGTTTTTGAAGTAATTTTTATCTAAAATTTACATAACTCTTTCCAGTCTCTCTCCCTCTCTCTCTCTCATTTTGAATATATACTGTGGTTTTATAAGAAGCACTCTTTGAGTTACTTAGTACATTTAACATGTATATCATTATTTCCACTTCCACCCCAACACGTAAACACACTTCCCTTCAATTAAGTGGGTTTTAGTTAATGGGATAAACAAATAGTCCATTTGAGTTCTAAAGGGCTTCCCAATACTTAATGTGCAGCTTGATTTAGGATAAAATGAAGTTGGAAAAAAAATGTATGTTGCTTTCTCTTTTATATTATTAAGTGTACAGAAACCCTTGATGAATTACTACCTGTTTAGTTGTTTTGTGGTGCCAAAGCACTCTTTAACTAGATTAGAAGGTAACAACTAATTTCATCTTTTCATGGAACATTTTAGTTTATTTCTTTCACATTTTTGTCTCCAGGTCTTAGATGCAAAACACTATGTTCCTTACATTTCAAAGTCAATACATTAACTAGAAATTATCCTAACCATGAGGAACTTTAATCCTAAGGTTATTACTATATTTCCATTCCTGGTACTTTAAAATCACATATGAAGATACAAGCATACTGATTAGACATTAGGGCTTTGAACTGGCGGTTTCACAATGCAGAAGCGAGAGAACTTTGAGAGGTTGCTTACCCTTTTTTAAGACTCAGTTTTTTCCACTCTAAAATGGAAATAATAATAATATCTACCTCACAATATTATGATAAAAATTAAATGAGATAATTCATAAAGCACTGAAGAGTGCAGTTAGCTCCGTCTTGCGAGAAGATGTGTAGAGAAGTGAGGCACAGGTTTGTGAATGGAAGGAAGAAAGGCTTACTCAACTCTATTCACTAGAATGTACATCTGAGGAACTTCAGACCAGTTGCTGCACCTGTTGCTTCTGCTCAGGCAGCTATAAGTAATAAAGCATGTAATTTCAGAGCCAGGTTACCTCTTTTGTACCACTGACTAACTCTCCTACATAGAGGATACAAGAATGGAGGAAACATAAAGCTTCACTTTCCCCTTACCACTTGTATGAGCTGGCTTATTGCAGAGTTTTTTCTCCTTGTTCTATCTACTGGGGGAGAATACCGAAGTGATCATCAGTACCTTGACATAGTAAGTGCATAATGAATGGATATTTTGTTGTTGATATGGTACTTGTTTATTTTACATGTTTCAATCAGGGCTGTTCCTGTTAAGAAGAGGGATGGAAGACATGAACTTGGCAGTTCCTATAGGTACCTCACATTTCCACATGGAGGAGTGAGTAAAAATTTCAAAAGCAAGTGCTTTTGTTGGTCACATACACACACATGCACACACACATACATGCACACACACATACATGCACATGCACACACATGCACATATACACACAGTCCTAAGTCAGGAAATAGGTATTCTGTATTCTAGCGGGAGTACATAACCCTCGTGTACAAGTCAGTTAACCTATCTGAGCCTCAGTTTTGTTTTGTTTTTTAATAAACTCAAAATTATGGATTATTTTATCTTTAAAGTCCATCTAGGGCCAAAATTATAAAAATTTAGCAGTGACACAGATAAAACTATCAGAGACTAAACCAGATCCTATATAATAAACAGCCTGCTCATCCTCTAGAAGGACTTTGAAGCATGACTGTCCCTACCATTAAGGGAAGAAACAAAGTTTAATGTTTATGGAACCAGCCCTCTCAATAATACAGCATACTGGTCAATGTTCAGCAAAATGTGTGTTCTCAACTGCATTATGCATCAGTGACAATTTTACCTGCTGGCTGGTACTTTATCTGAAATTGTTAGATCATATATAATGATGCAAAATGACATTTAGCAACTCAAAGTTTAGTAACAATGCCCATGTTTACAAATTTTGCTGAACTTCTATCTGTAAAAAAAATCTGAAAATGTCATGAAAGAGGATTTTTTTCTTTGTTGGTTTTTCAAGTACATAAAACTGCAATAAAACAAAGCCAATGGAAAACAGCCTTTGGCTGGAGACGTCTCTGCTTCCTAATTTTAGTTAGCTCAAAAGCTTGTCTTACACAATTGTGGAAATAGTGACTCTGGTGTTAGACTAATCAGAAACTGTAAAAAGACCAGAATGAATAAAATTAGTCATGAAGTCTTTTTGAACTTTCATGTAGGTTCGGGTGTCAGTTCAACTTAATGATGAAAATTCCAGTACGTTCATATTTTGTGTAATCTGATTTATCAACCATATTAGTATTCATATGATCTATTTCTAAAATGTATCTGTGTTTGCTTTTATGGCTTTCCTCCAAAACATAAAAAATATTATTACATATATCAAAATTTAAATTGATATTGCTTAAAATTTTTAATTGCTTAAATGATGCCCATTATTATAAAGCTATATACCATTGGTATAATCAATACTTCTAGGGGACCAAAACACAATGTTTTCTCCTAGAAATATGGTACAATATGGTGTAATCACATTACTTTCAGTTCCTTTCTTTCTTAAAAGAAAAAATAACAAGGAAATAATAACAGGTGCAGGGCTAGGTAAGTCTCTTGTGATTATAAAAATAACAATGAAGGATTGAAATGGGAAAGCTCTAAGTGCTGGAAGTGTTGGAAGAGCAGATTGAAAATTAGAATCAGAATCACATGGGAAAGAAGGAGGTACACTCTTTACCGTAAATAATTTAGGTACTTAATTTGAAATCAAACATGAACCTGAACACATGTCATATAATCTGGCTAAATACACCTGGGTTTTATTAAGATGGTGTGAGCCAAAGACCACAGTATTTTAGACAAGTTTGAGTAGACCCTCTGCTAAAGTGAAAAACAAACATACTATATGTCTTGCTATTGGAAATTAAAACCCCAAACCCCAACACACCAATTTTAAGTGTCTAATTAATGGACTGAAATTCCAAACACACACTACATTTGGAAATCAGTACAATGCAGTGTTTAACAACACATATTTTATAGTGATAGAGTCAGAAGTTCAAATCACAACATTTCTACTCACTAGCTGTATGTAAAACAGCTTACTGAAGCTCTTGCCACTTCAATTTCTTTATCTGTAAATTGGGCACTATTATCATCTGATGTTATAGAATTATTGTGCAAAATAAACACAATGTATGCATAATGGAGAGTACAGTGCCTGTACAAAATAAGCTCTTAAATAATGGCCTCTTTTCTTTTTATTACATTTTATCAGAGTGTTAAGTTAGCACTGTTTAGACTCTGTTAATTCATGAAATACTTATTAAGTTAAAATTGAAAACAACAAATGAACAAGATAAACAAAAACCTGTAGACACAGACAACAGTTTAGTGGTTACCAGAGGGTAAGATGAGAGAAGTGTGGTAGAAGAGGGTAAAGGGTCAAATATATGATGATGGAAGGAGAATTGACTTTGGGTGGTGAAAACACGTGCAATATATAATCAATGCATTATAGAATTGTACACTTAAAATCTATATAATTTTACTAACCGTTGTCTCCCAATAAATTTAATAAAAAATTTAAAGAACAGTACATCTTCTCAATTGTTACTTCATTCATCCTAACAAATACAACTCTATAACTCTTTGAGAAGTTTTCATAACAATTTTAGTCAATTTTATTTTACTTTTCTTTTATATCTACAGAAAAGTTACAAGTAACTCAAATATCACCTTGTTCACATTTACTAATTGGTTATATTTTACTCTGTTTTATTATATTCTTCCTCTTCTTCTCTTTCTATCTTTTTCATTCTCTATATATACACACACACACTGTTTATTCTAAAACAAGTAAAAATTAAAGAGTATTTTTTTTTTACTCTAAATACTTCAGTGCATATGTCCGAAAAATATGGGCAATTTCCTACACAACTTCAGTTTTGCTATCAAAATCAGGAAATTTTACATTGATATGATAAGGTTATTGAATCCACAACCAATATTCAAATGTGAAGAATTGTTTTAATTATATCCTTCATATCTATGTTTTTCCCAGTCCAGGATAGAATCCATCCAAAAGTATTATGCATTATGTTTTATTTTCCTGTCTCCTTAGTCTCTTTTAAGTTGGAACTGTTCCTCAGTATTTAAAATATCTTTCTTGACTTTGACATCATTGAGGAGTAAGTCATTTTATAGAATATCTCTCAATTTGTTTCTTTTTTCTGGGTTTCTCATGATTAGATTTATCTTAATATATCTTTTTACAAGAATACTATTGAAGTGATGTTGTATCCTCTTCAGTTAATCTTAGGAGCTGCATAATATTCTGTCAGTTTAGCATAGTTTTGATGATGTTGGGTTGCTAATGATGATGAAGTTAGGTTCCATGTTGGTTAGGATGGAGAAGTTCAGGCATCAATTGTGAATGATGGGAAGATACTTTGATACTCGAAAAACACAATTGCTGAAAATTTTCCAAATTTTATGAAAATTATAAGCCCACAGATTAATGAATCTCAACAAACTTGAAGAAGATTTAATGTATAGAAATCATACCAAAGTAAATTATAATCAAATTTCTGAAAGTGAGCTTTGTAAAGAATGTCTTTAAATTTGCTAGAAAAAAATTACACATGGTGCATAGAGGAAAGCAACATAAGAATGACTCTTGGCTTCTCAGCAGATACAATGCAGAACAGAAGACATTGGAATAACCTCTGTTGAATGCTGAAGGAAATGGATTGTCAGCCAGGGATTCCCCATAACAATGGCCAGAGAACACAAAATGAAAATATTCTTCCCAAAGGCAAAATTATCTTTTTTCATAAATACATTGGTTGAGAGAATTTGTTGCTGGCAAATCTGAACAAAATAAAATATAAAAGAGAGTTGTTTAGGTTACAAAAGTATGATACCAGATGGAAATGTGGACCTATAGAAATGACAAGAAAAATGCTGGAAATGGTAAATACTTTGGTAAGTAGAAACTATCTTTTATTTCTCATTTTTTAATTTTTCAAAAAAAATAATTAACTGTTTAAATAAGAAAGTGTTTGGAGGTTAATAGCTTATGTAGAAGTATCATGTATGAAAATAGTAGCACTAAGAATGGGGACATAGAATGCACTACTTACTGTAAGATCCTTGCACTATATCTGAAAAAGCATAATATTATTTCAGGGTAGACTGTGGTAAGTTAAGCATGCATATTATAACCCCTTAGTGAAATCACTAAAAGTTTAAAGAGAGTCTAGTTAGTACTGTAAAAAAAATGTAATAATAAAGTATATTCACCTAATTCCAGAAATGTTAGGGATAGGGGATATACAACAGAGAGAACAAAAGACAACAAATACAAATATAGCAGATGGAAACTCAGTTATATTGCTAATTACATTAAAAGTAAATGGCAAAGGTTTCAATAAAATTTCAGTGGGTCAAATTGGATAAAAAAGTAATTAGGGAAGCCGGGATGGCTCAGTGGGTTAAGCGTTCACTTTGCAGTCCTGTGCAGCCACGTGCCCACCTGTGGAATGAAACTATGTGGAAAAACCAATGATGTATAACTATGGAGACTGTTCGAGGCCCTCCCCCTTCTCTCTGTCTCTGTATCTCTCACTCTCTCTCTCTGTCAAAACAATAAAAATAAATCTTAAAAAAATAATAATAATTAGACCCTTTTATATACTGTCTATAAGAAACCCACTTTAAATTTAAAGAAAGTTATGTTAACAGTTTGAAAAATGTGTACCATGAAAACATAAGAAATCTAAAGAATTGACCATATTACTGTGATACTTCAAGTAAGAAGAGTACCAGAAATAAAGAAAAGTGCTTCATACTATTACAGTAAATGGATCAATTAAACAAGAAGATACAATAATCTTAAATGTCTATGCATATAATATTTTACAGTACAGGAAGCTAAAACTGACAGATCTGAAAGGAGAAACACAAAAATCTGCAATTATATTACCCTTTCAATAATTTATAGAGTGAGTACATATAAAATGAGTAAATATAAGAAGTTTGAACAAATTATCTACCAATTTGACTTAATAGGTATTAATAGAACACTCATCAACCTCAATGCAATATTTTTTCAAGTGCATGTGAACATTCACCAAATATATTGCAACCTAAACCATAAAACAGGTAATTATAATTTACCCTTTTATTCTTTAAAATTAATTTTAATATATTGAAACATATAAAAAATGTTCTCTGACCAGAGGAAATTAAATTAGAAAGTAATAACAAAAAAATCATCAAATATTAGAAAATTAAATAATATTTTGCTAAATATACAATAGGTTAAAGGAGAAATTAAAAAAGGAAAGTAGAACTGGGTGAACGTAAAAACTCAGTGTCAAATTATGTGAAATATAGCTAAATCAATGTTTAAAGAAAATTTTATAACTTTAAATGTTTATATTAGAAAAATAAACAGATCTAATATCAGTTATCCAAACTTCCAATTTAAGAAGCTAAAAAATGAAATAAAAATGATATAAGTAGAAGAAAGGAGAAAAGTAATACCAGAACTTGATTAAATAAAAAATTAACAAATGTGACAGATATTCAACTACCAATAAAACTGATAATCCTGTAAGTAAACTGATGAAGAAAAAAAAGAGACACAAATTTTCAATGTCGGATGAAAGAGGGGACCTCACAATGGCCCTACATTTAAAAAATAATAAAATAATATTATGAATAACTTTATGTGAATGAGTTGATCACTTAGATAAAATGAACAAATTCCTTAAAACTAACAAAATTGACTGAAAATAAATAGGCCTATATCTATTACAGATGTTTGTAACTAAAATCTTCCCCATAGAACAAACTCCAGACCCAAATGAAATTATTGGTGAAGTCTAGTAAGCATTTAAGGAAGAAATAATACCAACCTTACCCAATGGTAAAAGGTAACACTTCCCAATTTATTTAATGTGATTGGCACAACCTTCTTACCAATAAAAGAAAACTAACTCCTCATAGCTATAGATGGCAAAAATATTACTGAAACCATACTAGCAAATCAAATCATGATCAAGTGTTGTTTATTCCCAAGATGCAAGGTTGGTTTAACAATTGAAAACCAAACATTTTACCATATTTTGCCGACATACTTACCATTAATAGACTAAATAAGAAAATCTATGAGTGCAATAGATAAAGAAAAAAAAACAGTGGACAGAATTTAATTTCCATTATAAAAACTAAGACTAGAGGGAACTTAAACAAGGTCATAGGAGCATCTATAAAACATCTACAGCTAATATCAGATTTGATTTCCTTAAACAATGTTCCAGTATTGGAGGATCAGCATGGGTGCTTTTGCTGGCAGGTTGAACACTGCTGAGGGAAAATAGCTAAATGCTTTGATGTGAAGAAACTCATGTTTTGGGGCCCATCAATACCATCCATCTCTGCCAGTATAGTTACTGTGTTTATGATCTCAATGCTAGAGCACTGGGGGCTAAGGATAGAGTCTCGCTGACATCTGCTGGTCGAGTCATTCTCTTGACTTGGTGATTTCATTCACTTCTAGAGTGGATGGTCTCTAGTGGGCACTGAACTGCAATACTGTTCATCTGATACTTTGTTCCTTCTCCCATAGGCTCAGCTACAAATCTCTTTCCCAAGCATATTCAAATTTGATTTTCTAGTCTTTCTCCTTCTCTTGCCCCTGACCAAACATCCAGGCCACTTGCCGTTGCCTATTAGTTCTTATAAAGACAGTCCTCACTTTGCATGGCACCATAGAAACCATGCAAGCTGAAACCATGCAAAGTTATCTGAATAATCAATAAGAAATATTATGATTGCTAGTAACTTTTGAAAAGATTTAAAAGACAGTAAAAATTCTCTTACTGATGGTTATAAATATATGGAAATATGAAAAAAATAGTAAAACTAATATTTATTTAGTATAATGTAATTTAAAACATTGAGAATTAAAGTACTTCATTTATTGTTTGCATTTATTTTTTTCCAGCTTTATTGAGGTATAATTGACAAATAAAATTATATACATTTAAAATGTACAATATGACAATTTGATATACATTTAACATTGTGAAATATTTCCAAAATCAAGTTAATTTACACATCCATCACCTCACATATTTACCTTTGTCTGTTTGTGTGTTTGTGTGTGGTGAGAATACTTAAGATCTATTCTCTTAGAATAGTTCAAGTATACAATTATAATATTATTAACTATAGTCATAATACTGTACATTGGCTCTTCAGAACTTATTCATCTTATAACTAAAACTGTTTTATTTCTTCATGAATATTATTAGAAGTAGTTTGAACATCACTTGACTTCTTCTTATCGCATAACTTACAGTACGGAACAAGAATTACTTCTATGACTCGACTTCAAACATTTTGTCCTTTAATGCCATGAAGTACTTTCACTAGTTCCTTCAATGGGAAGAGTTTTTACAGGGGTCACTTTTTCAAAAACATCTTTATCTTTTTCTTCACAACTACTTTCCTCATTTGTATTCACACACCTTCCCTGAGTTTCTCTGGCTGGTATCTGGAGCCTCTCAAGGGGTGACAATGTCAACATTTCCGTGGCCAACTATTCCTTCTACAACTCAATTTAAGTTTGATTCAAATCCTGCAAAATTACTTCTGCAGTGCAGTAAAACTTTCTACCATACTACATACAATTTGAAGTAGAAGTGAATGTTCTTTTAACCATAAATGTCTTACTGTTCCTAGTAAAAATTAAAATGAAAGGTGTTGAAGTGACTTAATCTTATTTATTTCAATCTGACTTTTTCAATATGGTTTGTGTTGTAGTTTCACGTAGATTTACGTCTCAGTCTATCTTCACTTTGCTATCGTCATTTCTAAATCTAATCACATCCAATTTCACATGGAGTGTTAACACTTTTTGCTTCCTTGCTGAAGTCTTATCTTTATTCATTGATTCCCTTTTTGGATTATCCAATTTTGTAGAATGTCATATGGTTTTATAACTGAGAATCTTGTTGGCAACACAACTGCATTTTTGCTATCTGTGCACGAACTGAATAACAGATTGCAGTCACTGATTTCTGTTATATTTTGAAAAAAGTGATGTGTTTGGTTACTGATCACAATGCACATCTGTTATTTACACAATGATTTGTGGACTGATGAGTTAACATCAAAGCTTGTACTTTACTTAATTGCTCCCAGTTAATGTGCCATGGTAACTGACTGAACCATATTGTTGGAACACTGGTGTTATTTAACCAAACCACGGCAACTGAAATCTATACATTTGGAATCTTCGAAAAGTGAGGATTGCCTATATATCCCAATATCAGGGCACTTCTTTCTCTATGCAAAATAGATAACCAAGTACATTACCCAAAGGTTTGTCCTGGAAGGATGTTATTTCTACACCATACTTCACATCCATTAGGGAATGTGGTTATAATGAAATAATACTTCATTCCAGCTTGCCACTAGATATGAAAGTGACTCATCCTTGAAACAGGCTTGGGCTTTTTCCTAACTGCAGCTGGTCATTGGGAGTTTCGTAAAGTCATATGTGGAAGACTGAGAGGTGTAAATACAACTTGATAGGAGCATGAAGGTCTGGGTCATCTGTTCTGCTTGAGCCTAATCCCTGAACTATTCTTAAGGCAGAGGCCCTGATTTAGACATAGTCAAAGCTCACTGATACAGTTTACAAAAAAGAGGCAACAAATGAGAAATACAAGTGAACATATGAAAAATAGGAAGGCAAAATCATGTAGTTTTTGAGTTCAGGATTTAAAACCCATCCTTAAAAATCTGGGTTCTTAACCCAGATTCTCTATATACTAGTTTTGTGACCTTTAGCAAGATACTTAACTCCTCCATGATTCCATATCTTCATTTATAAAGTGGAGATAATAAAATGTACTCCAACATTACTTAACACTTTTTTGTATAGCAGATGAATTTTTTCTGAGCACAAAATTGATATGATGCCTCTCCTAGTATCACTTGCAGGTTGTGTGTGTGTGTGTGTGTGTGTGTGTGTGTGTGTGTTATTAGGACTGATATGTAGCCAAAGGAAACTAACCAAAATGGGCATGTGAGAGATTTGGTTAGCTTTCTTGAAAAAATAGTCAAAGCTTACCTTTTGCCTGCCATTATCTTCATCCATTTCTCCACCCTGGGACCTGGAAGTTGTCTCTACCAGCATACCTCGTTATACTGAACTTTGTTTTAATGAACTTCACAGATGCTGCAATTTTTGCAAATTAAAGGAAAGACCCCCCACAAGCAAAAAGATTCCAAGTCACTGTATTGCAATGCTCATTTTATTGTGGAAGTCTGCCTGTATTCATCTTTGACCGTGAGGATGAGGACCACACCCTGGCCATGACAGAGTAAATTGCTGGGAGGACCTTGGGTTCTTGCAGACTTCTTAAAGTAGAGCCCTTAACCAGCCTTTGCCCTCTTACCTCAGAAATTTCCAATGTGTGAGAGCAGTGAACATCTCTCTTTTGTTTAAGCTACTGTTATTTGGGGTTTTGTCTCACTTGCAGCCAAATCTAATTCAAGCTAATTTTCATGATTCATAAATTAACTGAGTAAATATTTGTAAAACATATACATAGCCTTTAATATATGTAAAGCACTAAGAACTGTGCTTGCAAAGTTATTTACTTTAACTATGATTGGTAATCAAGTAAATACATATTTAAACAATGAGAAATCGGGGAAGCCGGGATGGCTCAGTGGGTTAAGCGCTCACTTTGCAGCGCTGGGGACCAGGGATCGAATCCTAGCCCCGGCCCGTGTGGAACCATATGCTGAACTGGGAGCTCCCCCAGTTCAGTTCTCTCTCTTTATCTCTCTCTCTCTCTCTCTGTCAAAAATAAATTAAAAAAATAAAAAATAAAATAAATAAATAAACAATGAGAAATCAAGTTTTCATCTCTTACGTGGCATAAATAACAAAATAGCTGATAATATCCAATAGTAAGAATGATGCTGTGGGATGTTTAATTTTAAACTTTATATGTTAAAGTAGAAATTATTATTTTTAAAATACATATCTTTTATTAACTTAATATTTTTATTGATAAAGCTTTACAAAGATCAGAACATGCAACTGAATTGAATGAAATTGTTACCTGTGATAAGAGTCATGAAATAGAGAAATAAAGCAAAACTAAAAATTTTATATTAAAATAATGCATATATATATATATATATATATATATATACATATATATATATAGACAAACAAACAGTAATACAAGTCTTAAAAGAAAAGAGCAACTTCCTGCCCACTTCTCTTCCTCCAAGGTTTACCTTACTTTGAAATATTTTAACTTTTTATTCTATTAGCCTATACATTTCTGAATAATATGCTCAATGCTATTTCTTGAATTCAAAATATTAATATTATATACTTTGTGCTTGTTAAAGTGGCTGGTCACTCTCCACACCAGTCGTATGGCTTCTATGTCTTTCTCCATGTGCTGGCTATTGTTTCTGGATTTCATATATTGCTGTTTCTGAATTTGTGTCATTCTTCTGGTGATAGGCCAAATCTACTAGCTTTCTAAGAAGAGGTCCACGGGGAGTACATATTTAAAGATTTTGTGAAATAAAATATTTGCCTTTCTATCATCAAATTTGATTTGTAATTTAAAGAGAAATAGAATTCTAGGTTAGAAACCATTTTCCCTGAGTTTTGAAAATGTTGCTTTGCTCCAATGTCATTTTGGAGATGTCTGATGCCATTTGATGGTACCAATCCCTCACAGTTCACCTGTTTTTTGTTTTTTGTTTTCTATTATTAAATTTATTACAGTGACATTGGTCAGTAAAACTTATGTAGGGTCCAGATGTACAATTCTATAGTACTTTATCTGTGTGTTACAATATGTGTTCACCGCCCAGAGTCAGCTTTCTTTCCATCACCATATATTTGGTGCCCCTTCCCTACCTACGCTTCCACCCCCCCCCACACACACACACACCCGCCCCCTTACCCTCAGGTAACCACTAAACTATTGACTATGTCTATGAGTTTTCGTTTGTTTGTTGCTGTCAGTTTTATATTCCACATATGAGTGAAGTCATATGGTTCTTAGCTTTTTCTGTCTGACTTATTTTGCTTTGTATGATGATCTTAAGTTCTATCCATGTTGTTGCAAATAGCAGTATTTTGTCTTTTCTTATAGCTGAGTAATATGTTCCTCCCTCCCTCCTCCAGGGTAATAGGGGGGAGTGGGAAAGTAGCAGGGCGGGGTAGTAGGAAGCGGGAGTCAAATATATGATGATGGAAAGAGAACTGACTCTGAGTGGTGAGCACATAATGCAATACATAGATGATGTACTGTAGAACCTATGTAATTTTTACCAACCAGTGTCACCCCAATAAATTTAATAATTAAAAAAATGGAAACTTTCAAAAATGTTCTTTTATTTATATTTATTTTAATTTTTTTATTTCTCTTCTGGACACTCACTGAATCTGTTCATTCTGGAAAGTCATATTCTCCAGTTCAAGGAAAACTTCCTTGTATGTTTTCTACAATAATCTACTTCTTTTCATTTGACTTATTCTTTCCTCAAAAAGCTTCTTTTGGGCATTGGGCCTCTGGATTAATAATTTGAAATGTTTTGTTTCTTTACTCTACCTAGAGACGAGGCCTACTACCTGAATTTACAACCAGACATGGGGAAGGGACTGTGTGTTGACTTCCTCGTACTGGTCTGTAGCATTTTCCCAGATGCTCTCTCTGTTTGGGCCCCAGCAGACATGTATGTTCAGTATAGTCATTAGCCTCCACACACACAGGGTTTTTTTTGTTTT
Source organism: Craseonycteris thonglongyai (assembly GCA_004027555.1). NCBI lineage: Eukaryota > Metazoa > Chordata > Mammalia > Chiroptera > Craseonycteridae > Craseonycteris > Craseonycteris thonglongyai. The sequence continues at coordinate 29,112 of PVKE010007074.1, read as the reverse complement.
GTTTTGTTTTGTTGTTTTTTGTTGTTGTTGTTTTTGTAGACTTTCTCCAGGGAGCAATTTCAGTTCCTTGCTGCAGTCAAGGAGGGTTTTAGGGCTGTAGGTTTGAAGAGGCTGTATGGGGTCTAACTTCTCCTATGTAGGCTTTTAACCCCTTCTTCCATCTCTTCTGTGTCTTTATTTTTATCCTCTGTGACACCAGATCCATTAACTCCTGAGTGTTGCCACTTGATATTTTGTTCTGTGGGCATTTGGATGTGACCGTTCTATACTGTGCTGTTACCATGCATCAATCTGCTTTGCAGATCCCCCAAGTTTGATGATATTTATCTGGTATTTTCTCTTTGATCCTCCATGCTCTTGTGGGTTTAGACCCCAAAATTTATTTTCTGTAATTTTAATACACAGTTGGGAGGCTTTGGGAATAAACACATATGTTTATATGTTCAATCTCTGTGTTTAGTAAAAAGTCTCAAATATTATTTTAACCGTTTTTTGGGGTTTTTTTTCTTTTTTTTGGTACAAGAGCTGCAATTAAGAACAACAATTATTTGGCTACTTATAATTCAAAATGATCTATAAGAATAAGATACTGTGATTTTCCATTTTGAACATGTTTAATAAAAATATTAACATTAAGAAAAAGTATAGAGGACCTTGGCTAGTCATCACCCAAATATACTTAGAATAATTACAGAAAATTTTAGTTTTCTAACAGCAGTTTGCTTTATACTCATTTTTTTCCTTGAGAAACTTTCAAATTGATTTATTTTAGGAAACTATACATGAACGTTTATCAGATTTTTCCAGCCACATTTGTAGGAAGAATAACACTGGTGTTTCTGGACCAACAGAGAATAAAAATGAAACAGATTTTAGTTACACAGTTATATTTTTCCCACTCAGAACTCTTCTTTCAAGGCAACACTCTTGCCAGGTCAGGAATTTGTAGTCATTTGTTTAGGCTCCGCTCCTGTTCTATTTCTTTTCCCCATCTCTACAACTCTTGCTTTGCTGTTTTCTAAGAGGCTATTTCAAGTTCTTCCCAAGACGTGAGTAATTAGTTCTATTGCTGTTCAACAAATAAATCTCAATCATCCCAAATCTGTCTGGGTAAGCTGCTTTGGACAAACACGTAAACCCTTCAGTGGTGGTAAAAGGCCATATAAGTAAGCCAAGAATAGGGATTGTGGAGGAGAGTACTTAGGGAAATAATCCTTAGGACATAAAGTACATGGATGAGAATGTGTGTGGGTAGATTGTCAGGAGGTGACGCGACCACAGGTGGGGGAGAGAGAGAGAGATGTTTGGGCTGTTTGCCAAGCAAACTTTATCTTAGTTGACATTTATTTTTCCCATTTTAATAATGTGATTGTTTAAGCTGTAATTTAATTGAATGTAAATAGTTCAGCTCAGTTATACCTAAAAGTTCATTTTGTAATCCATCTCATTTCAGATCCATAGATTTGTTTATTTTTGTTGAAGAAGTTTACATGTACTTCCAGGAAGACCCTAATATCCATTTATTCTCTCTCCTTTAATAAGGAACTTCTGATTTTATTTAAGGTGGCAATGTGCCTGGCTAAAAGATTGTATTTACCATCCCTCCTCTGACGTGGGTCAGGCCATATGATTAATTGATGACCAGTTAGATTTAGATTTAAATAGAATTGTTTTATGGGACTTTTAAAAGTTTCATATTCCACTTCCCAGCCAGGAAACTGTATGTGGTGGTTGGAATACTGTAGAGTCAGAGAACATGGGTGCAAAGATGGAGGCGGATGGGTCCCTGACCACCTCAGAGCCCCTGTGTCCCAGCTATTGGCGTGCCTTCCTCTGTGCTTACTTTCTGTGAGCAAGGTACTTAATTTAAACCATCTGTTAGATGTAGTTATACTCAGCTATGCTTAATTCTAATGGATACAAAAGAGAACCCATAGCATCCTTTGAATCCTTGACCAAAAATTGCAGAATCTTAAACCATTTGCTTATAATTACTCTTTGAACTGTCACCTAAACTAAGAAATCATTTTCTGATGGGAAAAAAAAATTTAATAAAATATTTCTTGTCCTCATCTTAAAGTCAAGAGCCTAGAATGGAGTAGGTATGCATAAATATTTGTTAAATGAATGATCATATAACTTAAAATTAATTATTGAAGGCTTATATATACCTGTCAGTATAAATTCACAGAAATAAATACTGTCTCTGCCATAATGAGATTTCTAATTTTATGAGTGATATAAACAACTAGCACTTACTAGATATGAAAGAATTAAGTCTTATAGCAGAGGAACACACAAAGCATTGAATGGCAGGAAGGAAAGTGAGAAATCTGTACCAGTGGGATTTAGATCTTGTCTGATACACAGAGTAACAAATCAAGGAAAGTAGATGGGAGAAGATTGTAAAACTATGCTGAGGACTCTTGGTTTTGTGTGTGTGTGTGTGTGTGTGTGTGTGTGTGTGTGTGTGTGTGTGTGTGTGTTTTGTCTGGAGCTGGTTGGGAGATATTCAATTAATTTTTAGGATGATAATTCTGGTGGTCATGTGAAAATTTACTGTAGAGGCAGAGACTGAAGCTCAAACAAAAGTTTAGCCAGAAGCAAGTTTCTGATTTTTCCACTCTTAGCAGGAAGAACTAATCTCACCCCTGTGAATCCCATGGGGCTAAAATCAAGCCCCCCACCCCCACCCCACCCCACCCCCCACCAAAAAAATGGCATTGAAAAAGTAACCCTGGATGGACAAAAATATAGAGAAACCATTGTTGTGGACTGTGTGCCCTCTCCCCACAATCCAGGTTTATATATTAAAGATTTCAAGGAGATAATTAATTAAGGTTAAATGAGATCATAAGGGTGAAACCTAATGTGATAGGACTCTTGTTTACTAGAAGAGAAAAGAGACCAGAGATCCTTCTCTCTCTCTCTCTCTCTCTCTCTCTCTCTGTCTCTGAGCAAATAGAGAAGAGGCCATGTGAGAGTACAGTCAAAAGGTTATGTGCCAGGAAGAGAACACCACCCAAACCCAATCCTGAAACACCTTGATCTTCTAGCCTCCAGGATGATGATAAAATTAATTTCTGTTGTTTAAGCCATCCAGTCTGTGGGATGTTGTAATGGCAAACTGAGACTAATACAACCATATGGACTGACCAAACAGAATAGAACCTGGGAGAATACATGCATTACTTCTCAGGGAAGGGGTAGATGCTTCTCTCCACACCTTGGGCCAGCCTCTTCACTACTCCACTTCATCTGAAGGAGACTCTGGTCAGACTGAGCATAAATATTGGGCCACATTGATTAAGTTTCATAATTTTGTTATGAAAAGTAAACACATTAGTAGTGAAGCTACATGAGCAAAAAGTAATTGCTCAGTAATATTAGCTATATTCATTTTAGCAAACAATTTGTACCAGCCCCAAATTTGTGTTCTGCATTGTGCCAAATGAAAAACCTGAATCTATGACTCACAGAAAGAAATTTGAGAATTGTAGACATGGTAGTATGTGTAGAGGCATAAACTGGTGTTATACTGTATTCCAAATCATAATAGATTAAACTATGGCAAAACTCAAGCTGTTCATAGCTATAACACAAACCCCTCTACTCTTTTCTTCCCATGGTTGCCACAAAAGATAAGATTGTCAAAACAGACTCACGTGAATCACAGTTCTCGCCCAACACCAAACTGCTAATGATCCAAAAGATACAAGCAAAAGGCAAGCAGGCATGCAGTTAGGATTCCTTTCCTGAGGGGTTTGAGCCTTCAAAACCAGCTTCCTAGTAGTGCCTTTTCCCCCACTAGGAGTAGTAAACAAGCACCAACCATGGGTGGTGACTACGTTAGCCCGACCACTTATGTTTAGAGCTTCTTATTTGTATACATGTTTAGTCATTCAGGGACAAAGATGTTACAGGGCTAATTTTTCTGTTTTCTAGTCAGCTATGTCCCATAATTATATAAATTCCAAATGTATGGATTATAATCAGTATACACAGACAGGTATATCCTGCTCAAATCATCTGCTAGATAAGAATTTCACAGAACCTACCATGAGCATGTTTACCAGGAAGTTTAGTGGATAGAGATAAAGATTTCCTCCAGCCCGCTGTTAACTCTACTTGGTTCTCCACAGCCTCCTGCTGGAAGGGGAGGCAGGTTAGAGTAATATTTAAGAGTATGGCTGCTATACCCACCTTGCCTGGATTCAAATCCTGGCTTTACTATTACTGGCTGGGTATGATTGGCAAGTTAATCAATCATCACTTCATGTTTTGATGTGCACAATGGGCATAACAGTAATTGAATTTTCTACAGTGAAATTACTTTGGAGATTTAATGAGTTAATAACTATAAAGTATAATACTTAGAGTATTTTAATGCTACTAATTCTAGAAATAGGGTATGTGATTTAGACCTTTTTCTAAAGATTTATTTTATTGTTTTTGACACAAAGAGAGACAGAGACAGAGAGACAGAGAGAAGAGGGAGAGAGGGCCCAGAGTAGTCTCCATAGTTGTATGTTATCAGTTTTTGACACGGTTTTGTTTCACACAGGTGGGTGGGGGCCACACAGTGCATGAAGTGGGCCGGGGACCCCCTGCATGGGCGGCATGCCTCTGCGATCTGGGGGCCAAACTGGGGTTTCCTGCATGGGAAGTACACCCCAGTTCATCATGTAGGTCCACACAGGCCGGGGCCGGGACCTGATCCTCACACCTCAGGGCTGAACAGCCCGCACCTAACCCGTTGAGCCATCCCAGCTGTCCCTAGACCTGTTTCTTTTTGTTGTTGTTGTTTTTTGTACCTACCATCACTTAGTTTCTACTAGATCCTTCTCTTCTAAACATGGCATGAGCTCTTCAGCCTAAAAGGACACTTTCCATAGGTCCCACCTCATTGTATCTCTCTGATTAAGATACAGAGAGGAAGTGTTCCTCAAACAAAGCAGGGTATAATTTGATTGGCTAAGAGAAGCATAAAAAAATACTGTTAGGATTTGGTCATTCCTCTGGTTTACCTCGGCAAACCATAGCACAGTGGGATGAATTGCGTAAATCTCCAGCAAGCTCACAGGCTAAGTTATATGCTTGGCTCAAAGCTTGCCGAAACGTTTATTCTGTGATGTTAATTTCATTTATTCAGTAGCTTTTTCATCATCCACACAGGTCCAGGATTAAAAGGCCCTTGTCTATGCAATCTTTTCAATTGCTTTTTAATTCAATTCTCTGTCTCATATTTTACTGCTTCTGCTCTTCCACGCCACTAATTTGCTCCCCAGATTCCTCAAAATTTGCCAACTAACTCTCTTCTTAAGAATGATCTCAGATTCCAGATTTCCTACAAGATAGAGTCAAACTCTCTTACGTGCATTCGGGGCTCGTCCAAGTGTGATTCCAAACTCACTCCCCAGGGGCATCTCCCACTATTTACTGAGGCCTAATCAGCTCCCTGACACCTGGATCATGCCCTGATTCCTGAAAATTTCATGTGGCCTTTTGTGTGTTTTATTTTTAATTTCTTAGCTCCATGAGTTTGATCACTCACTTCCCTCTACTCAAATTGCTCCTTGGACTGAACTCTTATCTTAATTTCTAGTTTAGGAAACTTGCCTGATTCTCCTAGGGAGTTGATTTCCCTCTCCAAGATTTCATTTGGCACAGTGGTTCTCAGCAGTACACTATGGAACGGGAGAATAATTTCTCTAGGGTCTTATACAACATTCCAATTTTCACATCTCCCTGGGAAACAGTGAAGAAGCCTTTTGATCATCACACTTCTTTATAGCAGTTAAAGTAGATCATGATTATTTATCCACAGGCCTGTTTCTCATTATAGACTGAGCTCCTCAAGAAAAGAACTATCTTTGTCAATCTTATCTCCACTATACATAATATAGATACAATTATTTTTATATTGTACCTATAAGCTAAAAGTGTTCCTCAAACAAAGCAGGGTATAATTTGATTGGCTAAGAGGATAATAAAATACCATTAGGAGTTGGTCATTCCTTTGGTTTACCTCAGCAAACCATAGCACAGTGGGATGAATTGTTGTAAATCTCCAGCATGCTCACAGAGGGATAAAGTTATATGCTTGGCTTGAAGCTTGCCGAAATGTGTATTCTGTGATGTTAATTTAATTTATTCAGTAGCTTTTTCATCGTCCACACAGGTCCAGGATTAAAAGGCCTTGTCTACTCAATCTTTTCAATTGCTTTTAATTCAATTCTCTGTCTCATATTTTACTGCTTCTGCTCTTCCACGCCACTGAGTTTATCAAATTTTAGGTTCAGGCCCTGTTTCCGAACATCGTTGGTAAAAGTTATTTTCATGATGATGGTGATTAATATATAAAATTTACTATATATTTAAGTTGTTCTAGAGGTTGTGCTCTATGAATTCTAAACGAGTATTAATTTCATTTCCCTCTTGTTTAAGTCATAATAGTTCACTCTACAAATCCCCTTTCATACAGATTTTTATGAAGAAAGGTAGAAAATGTGTGTGTATATAAATTATGCTTTATTTGCATCTCAATCATAATAAGTTTATTTTAAATATTCAGGAAGCTTGTGCATACACTCTGAAAATATACTTGATTTACTCAAGGGTATATAAGCCACAATCTATTAAATATGATTTTCATTTTTCTGAAAAGCAAAATAGAAGAAAAATGAGAGCCCTCTGGTGGACAAAGAGTATTTTCCTGATAAAATTTTCTGTAGACTAAACAGACCTCATATTTCTCAACAGAATCAGTGACAAAAAGTAAGATGAACTTTAAAAAGTTTTTTCAACTTATTAAGTCTAATTTAAGTATTAATTTTTCACAGGAAATATCTGATTCTAAGTAACTCTTTTACTAATGAGATTAATTCAAATCCATAGGAAAACTCAGGAACAGGCAAGCAAGAACAAAAAATTAAACTCATTTTTTATGCTCTCACACTGAGTTTAAATGAAATAGTTGTAAAATAAAAACCCCAAAATATGCTGAAATTAGAAATTTTGAAGTGGAAATTAGGAATGAATAGATGCATTTAAAATTTTTTTTCTTAATTAAAGTGAAATTCTCGTATCATAAAATTAAACACTTTATAGTGAACACTTCAGCGTCCTCTAATATGTTCACAATACTGTGTATCACCACCTTTATCTACTTCCAAAATATTTTTTATTACCCCAAAAATAAAACCTCATATCCGTCCATATTCTTTCTTCCCTTCGACCTGGACAACCACCACTGTGGTTTTTCTTTCTATGGATTTACCTATTCTGAATATTTCATATACAGTAAATGGAAGCGTACATCACGTGACCTTTTGAGTTTGGCTTCTTTCACTTAGTATAATACTTTTGAGATTCATTCACACTGTTACATTTATCATCACTTCATTCTTTTTTATGGTTGAAATAATTGTTTATGGATATAAAATGTTTTATTCATCCATCTGTTGATGGACATTTGGGTTGTGTCTCCTTTTATCTTTTGGGCATAGTGCTACTATGAACACTCGTATATGAGTACAGCAGGTTCCGAATGTCATTTTGTTCATCATTTCAATGTAACATTAGTGAGATGTCATAGGAACTTTATTCTTGTTTATATCAATTAGCTTATGGTAAAATTGCTCTTATTTATACATTGTTTTACCACAGTTCCAAGAACATATGGGGACATTAAGCAAGGACTTACTATATTTGTTTGAGTACCTGTTTTCAATTTTCGGGGGCATATAATAGGGGGAGAATTGCTGGGTCATATAATAATTTATGTGTACTTTCCTGATGAATCACTAAAGTTTTCCACAACAGCAGCACCATTTTACATTTCTATCAGCAACGTATGGGAGTTTTAAATTTTCCACATCGTGTTTAATACTTGTTTTTTATACACATCCTAGTGGGTGTCAAGTGGTATCTCATTGTGGTTGTGATTTATGTTTTCCCAATGACTAATGATATTGAGCACTTGTCATGTGCTTATCTGTAATTTGTGGATCTTTGGAAAAATATATATTTAAGTAGTTCTGTTGTTTACCTTTTGTTGTTGAGTTCTAAGAAACTTTATACATTTTGCATATGACTCTTATCAAATATACAATTTGCAAGTATTTTCTCCAACTCTATAGTTTCTCTTTTCACTTTCTTGATAATATATTTTTGATGTACAAAAGTTTTTAATTTTCAGGAAGTACAATGTATCTGTTTTTTCTTTTGTTGATTATGCTTCTGGAGTCATATGCCAAATTAAATGTCGTAAAGGCTTACCTTTATGTTTTTTTCTAACCTTTATGTTTACTGTTATATCTCTTGCATTTATGTTTTCATTTATTTTGAGTGAGATAGAGATCCAACTTAATATTTTTTTTACACATATTAATAGCTATAGAGTTGTCACGGCACCATGAAGGAAAGAACAGTCTAGTCAATACATGGTGCCGTGACAACTCTATAGCCGTAAGAAAAGATGAAATACTGTCACTTGTGACCACACACATGGATCTTGAGAATATCATGCTAAGCTAAATAAGATGGATGGGAAAAGTAAAGAACCATATAATTTCATTCATGTATAAAGTACAATACAAAGCAAAAACAAAAACAAAAGAACAGGACAAACAAATGCTCGTAGACACAGATAACAGTTTAGAGGTTACCAGAAAGAAAAGCGGGGAGGGAGCAGGTAGAGCGAGTAAAGGGGACCTAATATGTGGTGAAAGAAGGAGAATTGACTTTGGTTGGTGAACACACAAAATAATATATAGATGATGTTTTATAGAATTGTATACTTAAAACCTATAAATTTTGCTAACCGATGTCACCACAATAAATCTAATAAATTTTTTTAAAAAGCAATTTGGCTTATTTTGGACTCTCAGTTCTATTTTGTTGCTCTGTGTATTTATCTTCAGCCAGTACCATACTGTTTTGATTACTAGCTCTGCAGCAAGTTTTGAAGTTGGAGAATGTGAACAGTCTGGCTTTGTTCTTTTTCAAAAGCATTTTGCCAATTCAGGACCCTCTGCATTTTATATGAATTTGAGAACTTTTTTTTTTCTATTTTGACAAATAGAACTGTTGGAGTTTTGATAGAACCTTTACATTACTTTAAGTAGTATTGTCATCCTAATAATATTAAATTGTCTAATAAGGAGCATGGATGTCTTTTCGCTTATTGCATAGCTTCTTCAGAGATTTAACAATGTTTTATAGCTTTCAATTTACAACTCGTTCACGTCCTTGGTTAAATTTATTTTCAGCTATTTTATTCTTTTGGATGTTTTTGTAAACTGAATTGTTGTCTTAATTTTTATTTTGTGTCATTTGCTCCTTGCTCATAGAAACACAGCTGATTTTGGTGTGTTAATCATGCACCATGAAATTCTGCTGAATGTGTTTATTATTAATTGTTCTAATTGGTTTCTTTTGTACATAATTTAATTAGTACATAAATATTTTTAAAGTTTGGGGTAGAAAGTAATATATAATTCTGGAGCTTTGATATTAATGCTACAATCTTTTATGGTACTATATTTTTCCATGTATAAGATGATACTTTTCTCTAAAATTGTTAAACCAAAAATTGAGGGTTGTCTTATATACAGGAGTAACCCATGTGTTGATTCCTTAAGGCTGGATTAAAAATGTAGAGGTTGTCTCATACATGGGGGCACCTTATATATGGAAAAATATGATAACGTATTTCAAATATTTATGCATTACTGTTATAATCAGAAAAAGCAAATGCTTAATTCAATTATATTTTATCTAATGTTATGCTTTTTAGTCACCAGCAGGATGTCACATATACAATAACTTTATAATTATTTCTCAATTTACAGGCTGCATTTACACAAGATATAAAACCCTAAATTTTAAATCTTTAATGAAGTTACATCTAAGACTTGGTTTGATCTTATCTCCACTTAACCTATTCAAATGTGTGTGTTTATATATGCAAGACTTAATGGGGAAATGATTTGCACACAAAATTTAAAAGGAAACCAAGGGGAAGCTGGGATGGCTCTGTGGGTTAAGTGCTCACTTTGCAACGCTGGGAACCGAGGATAGAGTCCCGGCCCCAGCCCGTGCGGACCCACATGCTGAACTGGGGAGTGCTTCCCGAATGCGGTGAGAACTCCAGTTCAGTTAAAAAAAAAAAAAAATTAAAAGGAAACCAATAAAAAGAAATCTTTATGCTATAATGAATTTCCAATAACAAAAATCAAAAACTGGTGCCTAGGCACAAGTAACAGGAGGGATACCTGTGGTTCAGAGCTTGATACTGTAGTTGGGCAGACACAGAAAAGTGAGAGATGACTACGCTCTGAGGTGTGTTCCTGAGGATGAGGAAGAGAGGGTAACATTCAGCATAGGGGATACAAGGTTTGACAATTAAGTTCACAAAATCATCCTGAAAAAGTGCTGCCATACCTCATTGCTGAATATCACTATGGTCATATTCGAAGTACTCCCCTTGGGAAGCTATGCACCAAAGCCAGTGCCTAGTCCACCTTTCAAGGAAATTTTGGAACTCTTTCTGGAATGGCCATCAGAGTTGTTATATTACCTTTGCTGTCCTGATGTTCTCCAAATGTCTTCCTTTTATTATTTTCTTTAGGTAAGGAAATAGGTTATTAGGGGCCAGATCAGGTGAGTAGGAGGGTTTTCCAATATAGCTATTTTTTTACTGACTAAAAACTTCCTCACAGACAGTGCCATGTGAACTGGTATATTGTCGTGATGTATGAGACATGAGTTGGTGGCAAAAAACTTAGACTGTTTTCATGTGACTTTTTTTCATGCAGCCTTTTCAGCACTTCCAAATAGTCAACTTTGTTGGCTGTTTGTCCACATGGTACAAATAAATAATCCCTCTGATCTCGAAAAAGGGTTAGCAACATTGTTTGACTCTTGATTTGGACTGATGGAACTGTTTTGGTCATGGAGAACTGGCTAACTTCCATGGTGCACTTTGACACTTTGCTTCAGAGTCATATTGGTACACCCATGTTTCATCACCGATGATAACATGGCCCATAACATTATCTTGCTTCTCCAAAAGGTCTTAGCAAACTTTGACTCTTCTTTGCTTTTGTTCATCAGTGAGCGTCTTCAGGAATGATTTTTGTACACATTTTTCTCATGACAAGATTTTCAATTAAGATTTTTCTATTTCTGTATTGATGTTTACTTGGTCTACTATGCTTCTCACAGTCAGCCAATCACTTTGACACACAATTAGAGAAATGTTTGCAGTGTTTCCATCAGTTCTGCTTGTTGCTGGCCTCCCTGATCGCTCTTCATCAGTGATGCTTTCCCCATCCTCAGAAAAACATTTAGGGGAAGCTCATATGACTCAGGGAGTTAAGTGCTCACTTTGCAGCCCCAAAGACTGAGGATCAAATCCCAGCCCAGGCCTGTGAGGACACATATGCTGAGTCCATGCAGGAGGCCCCCAGTTTGGTTCTCATCCCCCGCTTCAACCTCTGGCTCGAGGGGGCATGGTTCCCATGCAGGAGGCCCTCAGCCCCGTTACCACCCTGTGCAACACCTGCCCACCTGTGTGGAGCAAAACCATGTCAAAAAACTGATGACATACAACTATGGAGACTGCTCTAGGCCCTCCCCCTTCTCTCTGTCTCTCTCTGTCTCTGTCTTTGTCTCTTTCAAAAACAATAAAATCAATCTTAAAAAAAAAAAAGAAAAATGTTTAATCCATATGTACACTGCTGTTTTCTTCATGGCATTATCTCTATAACCTTGGACTAACATGTTGCTAATTTCACTTCCACTCTTGCTAAATTTAACAAGAAATTTAGTGTTTGTTTGTTGCTCTAATTCAAGCTTTGACATTTTCACAATAGCACACAAAAATCCTAGGACAATAGTGAACACCACTTAGCAAGACACCTCCACATTTAGACACAAACACAGCTGTGAGTCACTGATATACCAGGGTAATGAAACCTTACCGAGTTGTTTGTACGGTGTTGCCAGTGTAAGTGCTTGGTGGCAAGTTTGCAAACTTACTAGTCAGACTTCATACATATTCATAGGTATATATTTTTAAAGACTTATTTTGTTGTTTTTGACAGAGACAGAGAGAGACAGAGAGAAAGGAGAGGGTGCAGAGCAATCTTCACAGTTGTTCTTCATCAGTTTTTTGACATGATTTCACTCCACACAGGTGGGCAGGGGCCATGCAGAGGGTGGAACCAGGCTGGGGGCCTCCTACATGGGAGGCACACTCCCTCAAGATAGGGCTGAACTGGGGGCTTCCCACATAGGAAGCACATCTCAATTTAGCATATGGGTTTTCATGGGCCAGGGCCAGAATTCAATCCCCAGATCCTAGGACAGCAAAGTGAGCGCTCAAACTGCTGAGCCTTTCAGCTTCTTCTCATAAGTATGTTTTAATATAATTTTATAATTAAAAAGATATTAGAATTTTTTAAATTGTCAAGTCTGTTTTTTCCTATACTATGACTCCATACTTTTACTTGTAGGCCAGAGGAGGTTTATCTGACCACAGAATTCATTAAAAAAAAACTTCACAAAATTATCCTACTATTCATAAATAAGTATAGCCTATAGACCTGCCAGTAGAGAATTCCAGAATTGTGCTATAAATTTTAAAATATTCTTGTCACAATAAATAAGAAATGACATAAATGGAGAAAAAAAGTTTTAAAATATTTTATTAAGTCTCAAAACAATTTTTTCATGTCCAGCTTCTATTGTATAATTTCTCATGAGAGATCACGCTATAATCTTGATCTTTAAATGTTGGGCTCATTCCATAATTGGAAAGGGGAATGACTAAGATGCTCCTAAATATAAGCATTTGTGGGATATTTAGAAGAATTTATAGTAGGGAATGCAGATGTAGTTTGTTTTAACATTGTCTTTTAAGTAGGTTAGAAAAATTTGTTTAATTGTTTTTTACTGAGTGACTTACTTAAGTCAAAGTTTCTTGATGTGTGATTCCTTCTAAAGCATCCAACTGGTCAATCCCTTAGTGACCTACAAGATTGTGCATTCTGACATGTGTTTCTAGACAGCAGAATACATTTATATTGAAGTGTGTGTGTGGGGTGTGGTGGGGGGAATACTGCTGATTTATTCAAGAAAGTGAAACTATTCTTATTCAAAACAGACATATGGATTGAGCAGCTGCCAAATAAATACTGTACTAATTTCCAATTCATGAAAATCAATTTAAAGGAACCATAGGAATTAAATAAACTGAAAATCTTTTTTGAAGATAATTAAATTATGCTTTATGAAGATATTCACGTATTCTGAAAGTTGTACAGCTGTTTAGAGGTACAAACCTCAGTACATACAAGCGCCATCCTGAAAAAAATACAACCATGGTCAATATAATGAGAAGAGCTACATGGCTGGATACTGTCTGGACAGTCCTAATATATGAAGTATGCACTTGTTTTTATGTGGCTTCAAGAGGAACTGATTGAGCTGAAAATGAACTATGGGCACCAAGAAAATATTTTCTCTTAGGAATTTTGTAGGATTTATTATTTTATTGTTTTTGATAGAGACAGAGAGAGACAGAGAGAAGTGGGAGGGCCTAGAGCAGTCTCCGTAGTTGCACGTCATCAGTTTTCTAACATGGTTTTGTTCCACATAGGTTGGCAGGGGCCACACAGTGCAGGAACTGGGCTGGGGACCTCCTGCATGGGAGGCAAGACCCCTTGAGCCAGGGGCCAAACCCAGAGGGGAGGTGAGAACCAAACTAGGGGCCTCCCATAAGAGAAGCACATCTCAGTTCAGCATATGGGTCCACATGGGCCAGGACCAGGATTCGATCCTCAATCCCCGGGGCTACAAAGTGAGCCCTTACTCTGCTGAGTCATCCTGGCTTCCTAATTTTTTTTTTTTGATATGTATTTTTAATCTGGAATTACCCTAAAATTCACATTGATGTGATTAGATTTTATATATTGAGGAGAACAATAATATTTTTTTATATTGCCTGTGGAAGTTTTTGTTTTTTTTATCACATTCTAACTTCATCATGACTTATACGTAACACATTTGTACTTGTTTTAGCTATTTGAATTTATAGAAGAATGTTCTTGCATGTTTGTTAGCGATTTATATGTATTGAGATGTGTGTGTGTGTATATGTATATATATATATATATATATATATATATATATATATATACCTTTCCTGTCTCTTTAGCAAAATTGTTTTACTATTTTGATTTCTGCTATATTTCATCTCACTTTAGACATTTTTGTTTATATTGTATCTTCTTATATTTTAAAATTAGATCTTATTTACTTAATGAAATATAGAAAGCATTGTAGATGCTTGAAAGGCAAGAAAATACAGAAAATAGAACATACCTGAAACCACTTCAGAGAGGCTGTTTTAACACTCATAAACATCAGAGAACACACACGCTTAGGAACCATACTCAATATTCAAATCCAACTAAGAGGCATATAATTTTGGACAAGGTACATAACTTCTGTAGGCTTTTACCTAATTTGGCAGGAAGAATAAGTAGGAAAATGTATACAAATACATATAACATGATGTCCATAGCATATTAGGTTTTAAATAAATGTTAGTTTTATTTCCTGGATCTGAGTGTCTAATACTGTGATTTTTTAAATAAAAATACTTTTTGAAAACAGCAAATGAAATGCTATGTGAATATCTACATCAGAACTGATATGAGTCCATGTGCTGTAGTGTGTCAGGAGGAGCAGAGAACCTTATCAGCTCATTGATCACTGCCCCTTCCAACTTTTTTCTCCCTGGATTTACATACTGGACTATAACGAAGGTAAATTAATCAATTTAAAGAATTTTCAAGTACCTCTCAGAAGCATAGTAGAATTTTGGAGATACCAAGATTTTACTTTATACAACAAATGTTCTTCTGTATCACACAGGATATATCACTTGCTTGGTGATTTCATTAAGTCTTGTGACTTTGAAATGATCTGGTAACCATTTATGAATTTATACTGTCAGTCCAAACTATCCTCCTAAATTCTGGTCTTATTTGTATAACTGCCCTTTTGACATCTGTACTTGGATGCCAATATATCCTAAATGCCAAGGAACTTAGTTTGGATTTCACCCAAAACAGAACATGAGGCCAGAATTCTGGCATAGGAATTATATTTGTGAGGTGATCACATAAGAAGAGAGGGAGCAAGAAGATTGGGTCAAGGAAGGAAGAACTATTAATATATAAGTATGTTATCAAGGTCACTGTTGTGGACAATCAGCTCACTTATACCAGGATGTTTGTGAAGCAATCAGAAATCCTCCAGAAGTGTTCCATCTGAAGGGTGAAATGTTGAAACATGTATGTACTGACTACTGTGTCTCATTCTCAAGAATGGCCCAGAGGTGTTAACTTCTGCACCCTTTCTGCATTTACAAGTAGGTTAAGTGGGCTTTTGTAGATTTAGAGAAGACCCTAGGGCAGAAACAGAAAGGCATTCTGTACACTGTTGAGGGGGAAGTGGTCACTTGTGTGCTATAGGGAGCATTTACTACATTTTCCACCTTGTGCATCCTGCACTAAATCCACCCTGTCATTGAGTTTTCAAAGTGATAGTGGCCATAACCTCCGTACCACCGGCACTGAATACAGATAACTGGCCAACGTTCACTGAAGGAACCATCTTGTCCACCTGTGTTTTGAGTGCTAACTGTGGTGGATGTTCTCTGGTGGGCACCGACTTAAGATAACAATATCTGTGTGATTTGTACCCAGATCAGTCAGAGTAAGGGTAAAATCTGGATGATTTTCAAATCATTCAGTAGAAGGGTATTGGAAGAGGTTTCATAAAGGAAATGATACTTAGAATGGGTGTATTGTGTAAGTTTAGAGAAGAGAGAACAGATTTCTAGGGCATATGTCAAATTTAAAAAAGAATATATGACCTGAAATTTGCAGAAGATATTTGAGACAGAGTTTAGAGATTGATCTTGGATAAAGAAGGATATTAACTTTGACAATATACTACATGCAAATACTAAATATTAGTTTTCATAGAAATACATGCAAATACTAAATATTAATTTTATTATTGTTTTTTACTTTTGAAGACTAATATATGCAAATATTACACACACACACACACACACACACACACACACAAAACACACGTATACGTTTTTTCTCCCACGTATGTTCCCAATTTTCCTGGTACTACTTTCTCTTTTATCAGTCAGAAAATATTTTAGTTTCTGGTATATTCCTACAGAGTTTTTTTCATGGAAATAAAACAAGCAAAAATAACTACTTTTACTTCCTCTTCCTTTTACACACAGGATAAATACTAAACATATATTTGCACCTATCTATTTTTTATTTAAAGCATATTGAAGAAATTTTATATTTCTTCTCTATATCTTGTACATAGTCAATAGAGAATTCTTTATTAATGTTTACCTTTGTACTATCAAATGTGCTTATAGTTCTCCACATGACTTATCAACTTTAAATGATATCCTTTGATTCCCAGAAATTCAACAAATTTACTCTACTTACCACCTTTTTCTTCCCCTTCTCTCCCAATTTTTGTTCTTTATTTTGGGCAGTGTGTTGGCTAAGACAATAATGATCTATTCTGTCCTACTCATCTCTTGGGTTTTAATTCTACAGTTAAATATATTAAATGATCATCCCAGTTGTTTGTCTTACGTTTGGAATTATTTCTTGGTTAGATGAAATCTACCCTCAATATATTAACAATATAAAAGCAGAGATCAGAAAAATTCTTTTCTGCATTTTCAGAACCATTTGTAATCTTTTTTCTTGAAAGTCTGCTTAGCTGCATTATAAAATTCTTAGATCCTAATTTCTTTACTTCCTTATTTTGTAGGTATATTTCTCTAATACAATTTCCAGTTTTCTGTGCAGCCTGATTTTTACCCTCTTAGATAAACTTTTGCTTGGCTGCCCTGTGTTTTTTATTATTATGCTAGTCATCTGTTTCCTGTGGTACACAATGTGCTTTTTCAATTTGTAAATTCAAGTTCTTTTATTTCAGTAAAGTTTTCAAATCTGAACCTCCAAATATGTGTCTTGTTCAGGGAATTAGGTAGTGCATATTCTCAACCTTCTGTTTATTCTCTATATCTACTATTTCCCCTCTAATCTTTTGCAGCTCTTTATTTTCACTTTTTTTTAAATTTACATTCTGTGGCCCTTATAATAATTTCAATTATATCTATTCTTTCTCACTATCTTTTGAATATCATCATTATTTCTACTGATTGCATTTTCTACTTCTTTCTTGATTTCTATAGCTCACCTCACATAGTTTGACTGATTCTGTTGACTTCACATCTCTTCCCTGAATTTTTTGAATTTTAACTTTCTTTTTAGAGGAAATTGTGTCATTTTAATTTTGAGTCTTAAAATGAAAATTTTTCATCTCCACCATGGCATCATTGTTTTCTTATAGAAGTTACCCATCTATTGGTAAGTTTTGAGGTATACTGAACCTCTCTGAGACTCTTCTCTGTACTTCATCTTGCATATATTTTGCCAGACCTCAGCTGCTTGGGAAGCAATCCTATGCACTTTGGAGGTTGTAGAAATATAGATTACTGTGTATGTATGTGTGTGTGTGTGTGTGTGTGTGTGTGTGTGTGTATGCACACATATAGCAGTTGTCATATATATGTGTGGGTATGCATATACATTTAGTTTTGCTGAAAATGTCCTTTGCAGATTTTTTTTTTAATATTTTCTTGTTGAGTTTTTTATGGATTCCTTGAGGAAAAAGAGAAACTGTCTTATGCAGCCGTAATTTTGCTGTATTTCCCAAATTTTGATTTCTCACTCTTTATTTTTGAGTTCTGATATGAAAACGTGGCTATCCCATTTAGTTTCTTAGAATGGTACCTAAATCATAAGTATAAATGTGGTGTGATGGAAAAACAACTACCATTGTATAAAACCACTATCATTAATAATCTATTCATTATGCTAGATAATCGTATAGTAGTAGACTGCCCACATATGGAGATTTTAAATGTTATATTTCATATTGTAAGTATAAATTTTAGTTATGCTAAGAACTGATGG
Organism: Craseonycteris thonglongyai; assembly: GCA_004027555.1. Taxonomy (NCBI): domain Eukaryota; kingdom Metazoa; phylum Chordata; class Mammalia; order Chiroptera; family Craseonycteridae; genus Craseonycteris; species Craseonycteris thonglongyai. Next base: position 11,005 of record PVKE010007074.1, on the reverse strand, counting down.
AACAATGTACATAGCTTAGCAGTTCAGATTTTGGTACATTTTTCTTAATGAGAATGGTAGAAATGATTAATTGCTTATTCTGATTCACAAAGCAGCTCAGAGGACCAAAATAGCCAATTTCATTATTTTGATGATTGTTTACACTGATGAAGCCTCTGGACAAATTGCAGTTGTTGACCATATGTGCAGTGGTTTTTATAAACAAAATACTTTTCTTCACAACTACTTAAAAATATGTACAACACATGCAATGAAGACTTTTTTTATCAATGTGAGGGTCTATCAACACCAGTTATCTTGAGCATTTTTCTTAAAAAATTCAGATTATGGCACTAAGTACAAGAGAGGCAAAAGCCACAGAATTTGCTATACCATGGAACTTCTGACTTGTTTATGCATAATAGTCATCTTCTACATGATTGAAATACCAGTCAACCACAGAGACATTATTTTTTAATTAGCAGGCATTCAACTACTGGAGTTGGAAAAATATTTTGTAAACCCAAGTATAAGACTGTTCAAAGTTCAACAAGAAAGAGAAAGGGACTCAATAATTCCATAAATGCTTATCTCCCTGTTGATTTTGCATGTCTTGCACCTGATTTTATGTGGACATTCTTCTTTCACATCATTGTAGTTTAAATTTAAATGAATTAATAGAAGTAGACAAGAAGTTGCAGTCTTTTGTTTCCTTAGTCTTTCTCTATTTAGTGATAAAATAGAGGCTAAAAGTGGGTGGTAAAAGAGGAACCTTGATTAAAACAGGTAACATATGTCATACATTTTCAAAAGCTGTATCCTTTGTTTCAATTGACTCAATTCATAGATTTAATTTTCCAAAGAGAAAATCTGCTAAACAGCCTGAAATAAAGTGAAAAACACATGTGAGGAAGAGGTAAATGACACAGAAGTGTGGTAGAGTGCAAAAAGCTAGGACATAGTAAAAAGTGATAAATTGTTGCAAAAAACCCACATTTTTATAAAGGAGGATTTCCTGGAGAAAGAGTATTAACTAGTCTTAATCACAGAAGACATGACTATGCTACATCACTTTTATTAATGTACTTTATATTTAAGTTGCACATAGCATATCTACATTCATCAGCCAGAATTACTTATTTCATTATTGTTAAGTTTTGAGGAATTGGCATAAAAAGTAGAACTTTTCTTCTTCTCAGTCTAACAAATACATCACAGATAAACATCTAGTTATTACATGTGTTTAAGAAAATGGTAGTTGGCAGACAATGGAGAAAGAAAAATATTTATTTTTATATAAAAGACATGAAACCAGAAACCTAGCATATAGAATCTCATTACACTGACAATGTACTAAGTTTAAAATTGTATCTACAGTATAGCCCCATATGTATCATCCCTCAACTTCCCTGTTAAATATTTACAAACTCATACCAAAAAATGATAGAAATTTGCTAAGTGAAATAAGCCAGACACAAAAAGAAAAATACTGCATGATCTTACTTACATATGGAATCTAAAAAAGGTCAAATTCATGGAAGCAGAGAGTAGAATGGTGGTTACCAAGGGTGGGTACGTGGGAGAAATTGGAAGATGTAGTCAAAGGATACAAAATCACGGTTATGCAAGATGAATAAATTTTAGTTGTACAGCATGGCTACTATAGTTCATAATATTATATTGTATAATGGAAGTTTGCTAAGAGTAGATCTCAGGTGCTTTTATCACACACACACAACAAAAACATATTAATGAACACCATGATGATGAATGTCACGGCTGGTTAACAAACCCATTAGCTATTAGGTGGGTAGAACCAGGATAAGAACCATGCATCCTGATCTCATGGCATCACTGACATTTCTTCATTCGGTAGAGACCTATAGAAGATGAGGAGGTTCTATAATAGCCTGCCCCCAGCTGAATAAAAGACCTATGGGACCATTCTCATTATCAGGTAGGTAGCATCTGTTGATAAGGCCAGAAACCTTGGTTCCTTCTGTCTGGAATCCCTATATCCAGACTCTTCTATCTTTTTCCCCCCCAAGATATGACATGGAAATGTTAAGCAAACTGGACAGAAAGGAGAGGAAATGTCAATGACATTGTATAAAGTTGATGGTTTCATAATGAAAAGGAAATATGATATCGGTTGCTATATTGCTCAGAAATTTATTTTCTCATTTTTTCAAAAATTCAGAGTGCTAGACACCCAGGTGTTGGGAGATCTCTCTGAGGAGAAAAAGAAATTAGATTGAGAATTACGAACATTAGCCTGCTCTTTTGTTGATCTGAGGTCACCCTTAAATTAAGTCAAAATTGATACCACGTCTCCAATGTTTAGTATATGCCACATATTGTTCTAAACGCTTTATATAAATTAATGTATTTAATTTCCCCAGAAACATTATGAGGGAGATAGTGTCATTGTATTTCTCAGACTTTACAGATGAGAAGTCAAAATAGAGGAACGTAAAGTTCACAAAACTAGGAAGTGGTAAAACTTGGATATGAACCCAGACAATCTGGATCCAGTGTCTGGATGCAATACTGAAAGACAGTAGGACCCGATGGGTCCTGCACCATAACTACCTCAGAGAGCCACTTCAATGTTTGTAAAGAAATAGAACGTCAGGGGAACCCGGGATGGCTCAGCAGGTTAAGCGCTCACTTTGTAGCCCTGGGAACTGAGAATCGAAACCAAGCCCCTGCCCGTTCAGATCCATATGCTAAACTGGGATGTGCTTCCCGTGTGGGAGGCCCCAGTTTGGTTCTCACTCTCCGGTTCGGCCCCTGGCTCGAGTGGGCGTGCACCTCCTTATGCAGACCCCATCCACTTGTGTGGAACAAAACCATGTCAAAAAACTGAGGAAGTACAACTATGGAGACTGCTCTGGGCCCTCCCCCTTCTCTCTGTCTCTCTCTGTCTCTGTCTCTCTGTTTATGTCAAAAACTATAAAATAAATCTTTAAAAAAAGAAATAAAGCTTTATTGGAATCAAAGGAAAAACATGACAGAATATGAGAAAAGGAATCACTCTGATGAACAAGAGGAAGAGGAACTTCTGAAAAATTTCTCCTATAAAATCTAGGAAATAAATATTAAGGAATTATATGGACTCACCAATATTTTGTCAGAAGAGAGAAGAAAACCTAAAAATCACTAAATAGAGACAAAAAATAAAATAAAAGAAGAAGAAAAGACAATCAGATGGTCTGAAAGGGTGGTGGAAGATTAGAAAGAATTTCCAGAAAATCAAAATCAACAGCAGATTTCAAAAATCTACAATATACATTTAACCAATGCCAATAGTGTGAACTTGAAAGAGATTACAGAAGACATGAGTTAAAAATTGACACTCCTGGAGAAAATATTAGACCAAATGGAAAAGAAGGAATAACCAAAGATATAATACATAGGGTTTTATGAGGTGGAAGAAGTACCTAGTAAATATTGAAAGAGCTCTTCATTTTCCACACAAAATAAATTAAAAGATATTTATGCTAGATGGTAAAAATACTGCTAATGTCTACTTGTTTTGTGAGTTCAAATAATTAAGTACCAAGGGGAATTACCAACTTATGATTTTGATAGAACTAATTCCTAAAATGATATGGGGCCTGAGTCCAGTGTGCAGACAATGGCAGTTCCTTAATATTTTCCATTTCTTGTATGGTTTGGGCAGTCTTACTTCCTTGTTCAATGTTGGTTATTCATATAATTTCAAAACTTACAGCTCAGTTTCATATTTTAAAAATATCTCTTCCATATTTTTAGTCCTATACACTTACTCATTCTTAATGTTATGCCTGCAGTTCTGTCTTTGCATCTGCTAATTATTCCAAAACCTTGTTTATGTCATAGATTTTTTTCAAAGAGCCAGCTTTTAAATACAATTAGCAATTCCACTGTATTTATGTTTTCTTGTTTTTTTGCTTCTGCTCTTATTTTTATTATTTCCTCATGTGTGTGTTAAGCTTGGCTTTTGTGGGGTGTGGTGTTTTACCTAATTTTTTGAGTTAAATGTTGGATTTGTTTTCATTCTTTCTTGATTAATACTATGAGCATGTAAGGCTCTAATTTTTTTTTTCCTCTTGGGCTACATCCCATAAAATGTAATGCAGTTACAATATCTCACTAATCTGCAATTGCAACTTTTGTTTTCTCCATGATACAGGACTTGTTTAAGAGAATGCTATTAAATTTCCAAACAGATAAATGTTCCGATGCTTATGTTTCTTTTAACTCATCCTATTGTGTCCTAATTTTATTTCAGTGTGGATGGAAATTGTAGCTCATATAATTTCAATTTCTGGGAATTTTGAAAGATAGTTTTTCTGGCATAATATAAAATCAATTTTAATGTTTCCATGGGAATTAAATAAGGTGTGTTCCTTGTAGGAGTCAAAGTATAACAATTAAATCAATTTTATTTATGGTATCATTAATTTTCCACGTATTCTGTGTAATGTATATTCCTGGTTAGATTTTAATTTTTTGTTGTCTCATTTCTAGTATCTTTCCCAAACTGACTGAAGCTGATCAAAGTAAATACTCTAGATATGTACACTCAAAAATCAAATATCTATTGGGAGATTTTAGACACATGCACACTGTATGTGTATCAGATTTTGAATAATTTCATCATGTACTTATCATTTTCTTTAATGTAATTGGATACAATCAAATGTCTATTGGTTACCAAGCAATATTAATGCTTTTAATTTCAAATTTAATTTGACATTATAATTGCAAGAGCCTCTGCTTTATTTTTTTGTTGTTGATTTAATTTGAGCTATGATCAAAATGTAATGAAATGTTTTAAATTTTTTTTATTATAGGAGAAGACACATGGCCACTAATCCCCTTCAAAATACTGCCCTTCCCTTTGAACACATTCCACTTTCTGAAGCAGATCTGGAAGTCCTCTTTCATGAGTGTCTTTATTTGCACTGTTGTGGCTGCCTCAGTGTCCTTAACCCATTCAGAGCATTTAATTTCATAATCACTGTGACTTCGGGGAAGAGCCAGAAGTCATGTGGTGCCAGATCTGGTGAATAAGGTGGATGAGGACAACCCGTGATGTTTTTATTTGACAGAAATCTATGTTAATTAGTTGTTCGTGATCCATGACTGCCAGCACACTTTAAAACACCTTCTCTCAACGGTAGCTCACAACTGACTGCGCTGAATAAGTCGAAACTTGCCACACACTGTTTCCTAAGGTTGGACCAACAGCATCCCACATGGAAGATCCCTGCCTTCCTGTTTCATGGCATTCACCAGCGTTCACCATCACCATATTTTTTTTATCACACCTCATCTTTTACTGTTAACTGTATAGGTTACTTCACTTTAAATCTATTTTATCTGTTTAAAAGCACATTTGGATACTTTTTCTCACCTAGTAAGAAATTTTGTCCCATTTACATTTATTTCTAAATTTCCATGGTTCCAAACTATATTTTTGATAGATCATATTAACAGTGATGAGAAATTCAAATGTTTTTCATGAACAAATAACTAAGTAAACATTGAGTGCTATAATAATTTCTAGAAATTCAAATTTCACAGTAGAATATTAAAGGATCTAATAATTCCTGAATATAGAATTCTGTTTAACTCATTAATTCTGCTGGCAATGTAAGTTTTTTATGAAACTCAAGATATATATATTTGCATAAAAGAGCTACTTATAATTAATTATACCTTAAATAAACTACATTTTAAAAGACTTAGATATATTTAGAATAATTTTAAAGCAGTCTAGATTGAATAAATTTACAATTCTAAAATGGTCACAATTTAAAAAATAAACACTACAAATTCAATATAATTTTTCTAAATTATTCTAATGTAACTTGCAATCAAAATTTTGTATATATTTTTTCAGCTCAAAATTGCAAGACAAATGTTAGATTTTTAAATATAAAAATAATTTAAATACACAAAAATACTTTTTAAACATGTAAGAAAAATAAGACTATTATAAGTTTCAGGATCCCAGGATAACTCAGCTATTGGACACTTGCCTCATAATCTACAAAACAAAACAAAACAAAGAACTATAAAATAAATCTTTAAAAAATAGACTATTGGGGAAGCCAGGATGGCTCAGTGGGTTAGGTGCTCACTTTGCAGCCCAGGGACCGAGGATTGAATCCCGGCCCCGGCTGTGCTGACCCATATACTGAACTGGGGAGTGCCCCCAGTTCAGTTCTCACCGGGGCAAGACCCCAGCCCAGTTCCTGCCTTGTGCGGCCCCTAGTCCACCTGTGGAGTAAATCTATATGGAAAAACCGATGATATGCAACTGTGAAGACTATTCTGGGCCCTCCTACTTCTCTCTGTCTCTGTCTCTATATCTCTCTCTCTGTCAAAAACAATAAATAAATCTTTAAAAAATAGACTATTATAAGTGTTACTTCATTATCTCCATAATTGGATACTTTTAAATTAATAGATTTGTATTCTAGAGAAGCTTCAGGCTTACAGAAAAATTGAGCAGAAAGTAAAGAGAGCTCCGCTATAACCCTTCTCCTTCTGTTACCCAACCCACACATAGTTTTTTCTATTATTAATAGCTTACATTGGTGTGGTATATTTCCTATAGTTGGCTACTAAATATTGATACATTATTCACTAAAGTTCATGTTTTACATCAGGGTTTTGTGGTTACATGGGTTTTAATTAACGCACAATATATTAACCATTACTGTATGATGCAGAATGATTTCACTGTGCTAAAAATCCTTTCTACTTTACCTTACCCTCTAGTAGTTCCTGACAACTACTGATCTTTTTACTGTCTCAATAATTTTGCCCTTTGTGAAGTGTTATACACAGTCAGATGCTCCTCAATTTACAATGGGCATATGTTCTGATAATGCAACTGTTAATTGAAGATATTATAGTTAAAAATGCAGTTAATACACTTCAACTATCAAACATAGCTTAGCCTAGTCAAATTTAAACATGCTCAGAATACAATCCCAAAAATGCTGGCAACACAGTACACTGTACATACAATATCTGTTGTTTACCCTTGTGATTGTGACGCTGATGGGCTGCAGGTCACTGCTGCTGCCTTGTATCATGAGAGAGTATCATACTGCATGTTGGTAGCTCAGGAAAAGATCAGTGTCCAGGCTTTTGCACCATCATAAAGTCATGTAATTGTAAGTCGAACCACCATTAAGTTGGAGACTATAGTTAGAATCATACAGTATGTAGTCTTTCCACACTGGCTTCTTTTACTTAACAGGATACCTTTTAGGTCCCTCCATATCTTTTGGTAGCTTAATAGCTCATTTCTTTTTAACTTTGTATAATATTCCATTGTATGGTTATACCACAGTTTAGCCATTCGCCTATTGATAGTAGTATGTTTATCCAATCACCTATTACAAATTTTGAGAATTATGAATAAAGCTTCTATCTATATCTATATGCAGGTTTTTGTGTAGACATGAATTTCCAACTCCTATGGGTAAATACCAAGAAGTGTGATTGCTGGATTATACAATATGAAAAATGTATATATAATTTTGTAAGAAGCTGTCAAACTATCTTCAAACTGGCTGTACCATTTTGTATTTCCATCAGCAATGAGTGGAAGTTGCTGTTGCTTCACATCCTTGTCAGTATTTGATATTAATGTTCCAGTTCTTTGGCCATCCTAATAAGTAGTGATATCTATGATTGTTTTAATTTGCTATCCTCTAATGACATTGATGACAAGCATCCTTTTTTATGCTTATTTACTGTCTGTCTAGTATACTTTTTTGACGAGGTAAGTGTCTAAGTCTTTTGCCCATTTTCAAAAGGATTGTTTATTTTCTTTTTGTTGAGTTTTAAGAGTTCTTTATATATTTTGGACACAAGTTCTTCATTGCTTTGTGGTTTTCAAAAAGTCTTCCTAGTCTGTGGCTTTTCTTTACACTCTTTCACATACAAAAAAATAATTTTGAGAAGCCGGGGTGGCTCAACCAGTTAAGAGCTTGCTTTGCAGCCCTGGGGACCAGGGATCATATCCCAGGCCCAGCATGTGTGGACCCATATGATGCTGAACTGGGGTGTGCTTCCCATGTGGGAGGCCCCCAGTTTGGTTCTCACTGGGATGAGCTTCTCATGTGGAAGTCCCCCAACTTGGACCTTGGCTTGATGGGGCATGCCTCCCATATGGGAGGCCCCTGGCCTGGTTTCCACCCTGCATGGCCCCTGCCCACCTGTGTAGAATAAAACCATGTCAAAAACTGATGATGTACAACTGTGGAGACTGCTCTGGACCCTCCCCCTTCTCTCTGTCTCTACCTCTCCCTGTCTCTGTCAAAAATAATAATAAAATAAATCTTTAAAAAAATTTATCAAAAGTAACCATTATAGTATCTATAGCTATCAATAAGTGAACTTAAAACTTAACTTACCAGTATCTTTCTGTAACATGGATCTAAATTTAGTCTTTAATTGTACTATTGTATAATTCTACAGTATTATTTGTCTTATTTATTAATAAAACAATTTTTATATTTAAAAGGAAAGATTTTTATCTCTCTTTTAACTCCCTAAAAATATTTAGTGAGTGAGTCTATAATTAGGAAGAGAACTATTATCTGAGACAACTTTTTATTTCAGGAAGAGTTATCTGCATGGCCTGACAGATATTTGTTTATAAGACATCTAATCTTCCTATCTTCCTGTGAATTGCCTTTCTCCCCTTTGAAGTCCCAGACCCTACCCCACTTCTCCTTAGCTTATGACAGCATGTATGCCTCAATATCATGACCACCAAAGAGACTAATACCTTGGGGTTTACTGTACATACAAAATTCATTTTTTCTCCTGATAATCTGTTTTACATCAATTTAAGTATTAGGCCAACTGAAGAACCTAGAAGAAAGGAAGGAAAAAGTTTTCATCCCCTATGGGAGTGATAGAAAAGTCTTAAAAAACTTTTGGAAAATAAAATAAAATTAGCACCCATAATATTTCTAAAATAACTAAATAACTTTCTTAATATTGTAGGCCCTCTCCCTGTCAACACTATCCATCTGCACCTGCGAAAAAAACTTTCTGATAATCTCAAGAGAAATGACAAAAGTCTCCACACAAAATGGATTTTAACTTAATTTCCAATAGAACACATGTTACTAAGAACATGGAGGTGTGAGAGGGCATTATCTTCTTTATATTCATCACTTCAGTACAAAGAATGGTGAAAAACCTAGTGTAGGCAAGCAATGTGTTTCTAAATTGTTACAGTGAAAATTGAAAAAGATTGGTTCTCATATTTTAGCTAGTTACTAGTATGTAAGGAAATACCACCTCCCTTAGTAACATAAGATCCATAGAATTGAAATCATGTTACAGAAAGTAAATTAACATGGAAATGATAGCTACTATTTTGGTGTATTTTCTTTGTGGTTGGGACTATTTTACATATATTTTCTACATTTTATACCATTTAGTGTTTACAATTACACTAATATATTAGTTTTATCTACATTTTATCAATGGAAAAACAAATGCTTAAACCCAAAGCTTGTCTACCTCCAGAGTAAACACTCTTAGCCACTGCACAAATAGCTATTCATTGAAAGAAAAATAAATTAAATAAACACAGGATATTTTTCTTAATGACAATAGATTACATTTAGCCATAAAATATTTTTTGAAGATTTATTTTATTGTTTTTGACAGAGACAGAGATAGACAGAGACAGAGAGAGACAGAGAGAAGAGGGAGGGCCCAGAGCAGTCTCCATAGTTGTATATCATCAGTTTTTGACATGGTTTCATTCCATACAGGTGGGCAGGGGCCACACAGGATGGGAACTGGGCTGGGTGCCTTCTGCATGGAAGGCATGCCCCCTCGAGCCAGGGGCCAAACCAGAGGAGGAAGCGAGAGTCAAACTGGGGTCCTCCCACATGGGAAGCAGACCCCAGTTCAGCATATGGTTCACAAGGGCAGGGACCAGGATTTGATCCTCGGACCCCGGGCTGCAAAATGCGCTCTTAAACCCATTGAGCTGTCCTGCCTTCTCCAACTGTACATTTTTAATAAGTCACAAAATCTCTCTGAGGTCCACTGTCCTAATTTGTAAAGTGGGCATTATTCTTTACCCTTTAGGTTTTTATGATGACCATGTGAGGCTATACATTTTTGTTTGTTTGTTTTGTGGCTCTATATCTAGCACCTTATTTAATGCTTGTCACAGAGTAGATGATCAATAAGTATTTGCTGAATAAGTGAAATGAAGAGACAGTAAATAAAGTATGAGTATGACTTAAAAGATCTTACCATTCTATACCAATGCTAATTGTCATCATTATAAACTCTTCAATCAAACTGACAAACAAAATTAAGCATTATTCTTTCTCCATGTTTAAATTGATTTGCTGCAATTCCATATATAAAAGCATTTGTTGGAAAAGTGGTGAAATATTTTTAAGTAAATTATAGTCATCAACCTGCAAAGAAAAATATAATAGCTGTCAATGCTCCTGATTTAGGTGATAGTGTTGATCAGTTGGTGGCAGGGAGACATTTTCTCTCATGGCTTATTATATAACTTAATGTGCTACAATGGCTACCTGGTTTCCTCAGAAGAATATGGCATTGGGTAGACTCCAAATACTAAACGAATATCACCCAACAAATCTTGCAAAGCTAGACATCTTCTCTGTTAATGACAGATGCTTGATTCTCAAAGATACATCACAGTGGAAGCTACCTAGAGAGATCATCTGCTGGTCACAAAAATACATTTTTAAAAAGGAGTCACTTACCAGAGGTTCCTGCTTCTCTAATACAAAATCAATGATGGTTTCACAGATTGAATAAACTATCTTTTTAAAATTCAAAAACAATTTTGTTTTGTTTCCCATTTTTAAAATATAGTTTAGGAATCTTATATAGCCAAAGTCTTTTCAGTGTAAAATGTATACTTACATACTGCTGGAAAATTTGGAACATTTTATATGTTTTTCTACAGTTTAATGTTTTTCATACCTATGCATTTTTCATT
>PVKE010007073.1:0-51939 GCA_004027555.1 Craseonycteris thonglongyai | reverse complement strand
AAAAAAAAAAGAAAAAAAAATGCAAAGTCTATAGAAATGCTTATAAATAAGAATAAAAATGTACATATTTGCAGGTGATAAGAGCTGCCACCTATGAGGAAATAGAGATAATAGACTTTTGGGATTAAGCTATTAGTTCCTGTTACATTTCTATTTAATAAATAAATGTAAATTTTCTATATCTTTGGACTTTTGAGTCACTTGGTGGATAAAAACTCTTCTTCCTCCAAATAATAACAAATTATACTAAATCTTTTTTTTAAGATTTATTTTATTGAATTTGGCAGAGACGGACAGAGAGAAGGGGGAGGGCCCAGAGCAGTCTCCGTAGTTGTACATCATCAGTTTTCCACATGGTTTCATTCCACACAGGTGGGCGGGGGCTGCACAGGGCGGAAACTGGGCTGGGGGCCTCCTGCATGGGAAGCACAACCCAGTTCAGTATATGGGTCTGCACGGGTCAGGGCCAGGATTCAATCCTGGGTCCCCGGGTCTGCAAGGCGAATCCTTAATCCGCTAAGCCATCCTGGCTTTCCCAAAATTGTACTAAAATTAACCATAATTTTAAACATTTACTTCAGATCTACAGGACATTTTAATGATACATCATTCTATTTGTTGTCATTTATAATAATAGTTATTGAGCAGCTGGTATGGATTTTATATTTGTCATCTAATCCAGAGGTAAGGAAACTTTGCAAAGGGACAGAAAGTAGGTAATTTAGGTTTTGTGAGCCACACGGTCTCTTTGGTACCTCCTCAGCCTGCCTGTGAGTGTGAAAGCCACCAGAGGCAAAGTGTAAGAGGGCGTGGCTTCATGCCAGTAAGACTCTATGGGCACTGAAAATTTGATTTCATACAATTTTTATGTTACAAGATAGTATTCTTCCTTTGATTTTTCACAACCATTTAAAAATGTAAAAAGCATTCTTAGCTCACAACTGTACCAAGACAGATAGTGAACACATTGGGTTCATAGTTTGTCCAGTTCTGTTGTAATTTCATCTTCTCAACAAACCTAGGAAGTAGGAATTACTTTGCATCATTTTATGAATAAGGTAATGGAGGCTCAGAAAGTCTGAATAACTTGCCTCAGGTCACACAACCAGGAAATGACAGGGCCAGGGTTTAAACCCAATTTGCTGACAGCAAAGTTTTCATCCCTCTTCCAAGCTGGGTAATTGGGAACAATCACATGACCTCTTCAAACCTCAGTCTTCTCATCAGAACAGTGGGACTCCAGGCTACTGTGAGAATTTGATGTAACAAAGCATATTCTTGGCAATACTAAGAGGTAAGAGAAAAAAAAAGTAACCAAATATTATTATCTCATGTTGTAGTTCCATCTGTACAGAGAGATGGTTCAGAACAGTGGCTAAAATAGTGGACACTGGAATTAGGCTGTTTGGGTTCAAAGCCTGCCTGTATCAGAACCTTAAGCAAGGCATGTAAGGTCTCATACCTTAGTTTCTATGACATCCACAGTCCCTACTTCCTAGGTCATTAAGAGGTCAAATGTATAAATACATGTACACTGGGTTTGGAAGACCTGGCACAGCCAATCAATTTGAACTATTACCATCTTCTCTTCCTGCACTTAGTGCATAATGACAGAATCTGACTTGGCAGCCTCAACACAATGTCAGGCATAAATGCAAGCTCCAAAAAATGTTGCTACAGAATGAACGAATGAATGAATGAGAGAGAGAGATGTGAATAAACAAAAAGTCAATATTTGAGTAGTGGTTAATTCTTGGTATCTGGTCCCATATGAGCCATCTTTAGTTCTTTATAGTCACTGTTGATCCTCGATGTAGTTCATGGTCAAACAGATGTCCATCTCACTAGTCTATGTCCAGTCATGCTTACAACAGAGCTGTGAGTGTCAGAATAGCTTGTGGCAGCCCAACTGGTACAGAAACATGTTGGCAGTGTTGGAATGAGAAGAAATTGGACTAATAACCTCCTCCGGATCCTCCCAGAATTGTAGATATCTCAGATCAGTAGAATTTCCCAAGAGAATGTGTTGCAAGATACAGGATTGCAAACTTTTTATTGTCCAAGCAAAAAGGGCATTAAATCAAAAGAGCAGTATCTACCTACAACCATTATTTCACTCAAGAATGGGGATGGTAAGAGATGCCAAGATAGCTCAACAGGTTAAGCACTAGCCTTACAATGACAAGATCTGGGGATCGAATCCTGGCCCTGGCCTGTGCAAACCCACATTATATAAATTGAATTAGTTAATAATACTATTCTTTTACATCATCTGAAAAAAAAATGTCATTTCAGTCATACATCATACAAGAAAAAATATAATAAGTTATAGCGCTTTTAACTATGGTCTATGTATGAGCCGATATATCGGCCTGCTGCACTTTTCACCCGAAATGCAAAAGCCAATATATCGGCCCGTCGCACTAAAAGGGTTAAAGGGGAAAAAAAGAATGGGTATGGTAATACCAAAAATTAAGGAGAAAGGACAATTTTGGAATAAAGGCTGTTCTTTCAATTCAATAACTCTAACTACATTTGAAAAAAAAAAGCAAAAAACCTCAAATCCCAGGTCAGCCACCTCCTAGCTCGGTGACCGTGGAGAAATCACTTCACTTCTTTTATTAACAACCTCAGTGGACTCGTCCATTAAATAGGAAAGATACTTCTAATAATGCCTGCCTTTGAGGGTGGCTGTGCAAATTCAGTATGCTCCTGTTTATAAAAAGCACTTTATCGTAGTACATGTCAGGGTTTCTCAATCTCGACACTATTGACATTTTGTGTCCGCTAATTCCCTGTGGTGGGGCTGTCCAGTGTGTCATGAGAGGTTTAGCGATGTCTCTGGCCTCTACCCACTAGATGCCAGAAGTACCCCTACCCTCTTTATCACCCAGTGGTAAAAACCAAACATGTCTGCACACATTGCCCAATATTCACTGGGGACGGCCTGCAGGTGAGACCCTCTGGTTTACATGGTCCGCCCCACAGGCAGATTATCCCAGATCCATGGTGTGGCATTGGATTTACTAGCATAAGTCCAGACCTCTTGCATTACAGGCGAGGGACCCAAAGCCCAGAGTGATTTGCCTGTCGTTAGTATATGACTTTCCTAGGGCTGCCATAGCAAATGACCGCAAACCGGGTGGCTTAAAACGAGTGAAATGTATTTTCTTACAGTTGCGGAGAACAGACGTCCAAAATCAAGGTGGTGACGGGCCGGGGTCCCTCAGAGGGCTCTGGTGGGGAACTCTTCCTGCCCCCGCCCACTCCTGGTGGCTCCGGGTGTTCTTGGCTTGTGGCCACATCCCTCCAATCTCTACCTGTCTTCACATGGCCTTCTTTGTATCTGTCTTTTCCTCTCCTTATAGAGACCGTTCTCATTGGACTTATGGCCCACCCAAAGAATCCAGGATCATCTTATCTCAAGATAATTCCATTTCTTACATGTGTGAAGACCCTTCTTCTGGTTAAGGTCAAGTTCACAGGTAGTAGGAATTTAAGACGACCTGTGTTTTAAAGGCACACAATTCAAGTCACTACAGTCATATCGCTAGTTGGTGATAGGGCTAGAACGAAGGCGGAGGTGTTCTGACCGCCAGTATTATTACTCAGCCTCTAAATTTTAATTGCTTTGTCTATAAAATTCTAACTAAGGGAGATCCACCTCATTGGGTCATAGCTACCCAGTTTGTGATCCTGATTTTTACTCAAAAAGTACTTTTCCCAATGCCTGGCTTATAGCAAGTGCTCTGGGAATGGTTAGCTATCACCATTGCAATCATCATCATTTTATTGTCATTAGCTCCTTCCTTCAATTAAACCACCAGGGAAAGGTTGCCACACGCTGTGAACTAGATGGTAACACCAACAATTGAATTCTTTGTCTTGTAATTATTATTTCTCCCTGTATATGGAGGTGCAGAATGCGGAACCACCTTGAGAAGAGAAGTAATTATGAACGACAAGAAAGCATGCTGTGTACTTTTCTCTTCGTTCCTTGTAAACTACCAGGACAAGGGGCATTTCTTTTTTTTTTTTCTTTTTTTTTTTTCCTCACAATTATATTATTAACTGACTTCAGAGGTCAGCTTTTAAACAGACAGGAGGGTCTTGGGGAGAATTTTAACCCAGAAAAATAAATGTGTTCTATGCAACTTTCACCCCCTGGGACGGTCCGCCTGGGAGCCGTTTGCATACAAATTGATTTCATGCCCTTTTGTTTGTCAAGCTTAAAGCTCCTTAAAGTTATCTCTTTCCATCATTAGTAACCCCACTTGAGTTACTAGTTAGAATATACCCTGCTCCACTCACTGATTTGACTACCTGTAACTAGACATTTAATTACCAGGAGTACTTTCGTAATGGAACAATCCCATGTTGCAGGATTGTTTGGCATGTTTAGTACCTCTGCCCATCTCACTGGTGGCAGCAACAAGGTCTTTTCAAACCCAGAAATATAAAGACACAGGGCCATGCAGTAGCATCTAAGAATTTCTGAAGTGTATTCAATGATCCAGCTTTACAAGTCAAGTTTTCCTGAAACAAGACTGCGGCTGAAGTTCTCGATCACCTACCCAACTGCCACGTGCCCTGCCCAACTGCCCTGTCCCCTTTCTTCCTTGCAAGCAGATCCATATTCAAGTATCTGAAGGTTGATACTCTAGGAAAGTAAGCTCCCATCACCATCCCACCCATCCATTCAGACCTTTTGCCAGAGACTGTCCTAGAAGTGGGCACATAACCCAGTTCTGACCACAGAGACAAAAGGGAAAACCTACTAGGGGGCTTTTCAGAAAGGTTTTCCTCCTATAGAAAGAAGGATGCTCAAGGATAGATCCCTTTTTCCTGACTTGGACATGGTTGTGGCAGGAAGGGCTGGGGCTACAGCAGCTATCTTGTGACTATGAGGACCCTTGCTCAGGGACCAAGCCAATGTGACAAGGATGATGAGATGTTAGGATGCAGAGGGCTGGTTTCTTGATGATATTGGTGATCTCCTAAACTACTCCTTAAATGGATTATTGTTAAGTGAGGTGAAAGAGGGCTATCTTGTCTGAGCCAAATTGAGCCCACCCATTGGTACTTGCAGCTGAAAATATCCTGATAAAGGAGGAGTCATAGTATTTCCCTTTCCTGGCTCCCTTAGCAAGTGAGTAATGAAACTGCCTTCGATTTTAAATACGCATATAACTGCAGAACTGTCCTAAGGCGTCCGTGCGATTCCCCTCCAACCTGGTGGTTAAGGGTGCAGCCCTTGGAAGTGGACTGTCTGGGCCCAAAGCCCCGCTCAGCTGTTCACCATGGGACTCTCCCGTGTAAAGTGGCCATGACCCCTGAGCGGGCCCATTCGCGGGCTTTCTGCATGAGAGGAGTCCCCCTCCCTCAGGTCGTGTGTTCTTTGCTATTATTGCCTTAGGCCGCTTGGGCTGCCATAACGGAATACCACAGACCGGGTGGTTTCACAACAGAAATTGATTCTCTCACCATTCTGAAAGCTGGCTTCTGGTGAGATCGCTCCTCTCCAGAAGATGGTTAGCTGTGTGCTCACGTGGCCTGCCCTCTGCACACACGTGTGGAAATAGAGGGAGCCTTGGTGTCTCTTTCTCTCCTGATATAGACTCAGTCCTGTTGGATTAGGACCCACCCTTATGACTTCAAGGCCTTAAAGGCCCTGTCTCCAAGCTTAGTCACTTTCGGCTTAGAGCTTCAGCGTGAATTTTGGGGAGGACACAAGTCAGTCCCTACTGGGTGCATTTCCTAGTTTTCAGTTTTCATCATTTTTTTCCTTAAGCTATATATTGAAAAGTCTGAGCTTGTTCAAAACAAATGGAGAGATTGGGCCGAATGGTTTGTGTGACATTCTAGGCAGTCTAGGAAAGTTTATTTTTTTAAAAAAAGTCTTGGAAATCATATGAATTTTGTTCAAAACTCAGCTTCACCACTTATTGGCTGTGTGATTTTGGGAAAGTTGCTTAGCTTCTCTGAGCCTAAATCTTCCCATCCATGGAACAAAGCTAGTCCTGTACATGTCCAGATTGTTGGGAGGAATCAGAGAGCTACTGTGTGTAAAGAATTTAGCAGTGGCTGGCCAACAGTGTGTTTTCAAGAGGTATGATTCTTTAGGTTTTAAACATGAATGTATCAATTAGATGAAAATGAATTCAAGTTGTATTTTAGGGGGAAAAATCACCATTTACTGTGGGAATATTGAGAGCTGTGTAAGTAATTGTTGGTTATTTTTATAACTCTTTTTGAGACTCCAAAGGGCAGATTGCTTTTATTATTCTCTTTGCTGTGACTGTAGATTTAACCTGGATTTAGAGTTCCTCAAAAAACATATCCATAAAATTACCCCAATTTGTTTCTGCTGAGCCTGCAAACGTAGCTATGTTACCAAGGGCCAACCTATAAATTCTTTCCTGGAAAACTCGTCTATGAGTATAATTGTACTTTAGCTTTGGGGCTGTTGTCTCAGAATCTTAATGTGTTGTTATATTTGAAAATCATCTTGTCTCCACCAGTCCTGAGTGAGCAAACTGCTGAGACACGTAACCTCCTCTAACTCAATGAAGGAGGTGATGTGTCAGGAAAGAAACATAACATTTCCTCCAGGCTGGCAAACTATAGCCGTTCAGGTTGGTCAGCTTACGACATTTTAAATGTCATCCTTTTCTAACATTTGCCAAAAATTCCTCAGCTGTCTGTGAAGGTCTGTGGACCGAGGACATTCTCTCTAAGTCTGGCCTTTTGGACTTGGATTAACTGGCATTGAAACTAGATACTTTGTTCCTTAAACGGAGATCAAGCTCTGGACCTGTTCCACCTATCCTCAGTTCCTCCACTGTGTAACTTTTGGTTTGTTGCTTAACCTCTCTGTGCCTCCATTTCCTCATCTGTAAACTGAGGATCCCGATGGCCACGACCATAAAGGGGTGGGGTGAACATTAAATGACTTAATCCACGTCAGAAGCATTTAGCATAGTGCCTACCACAGAGTAAGCACTGGCATCACGTGAACATTTAACTTACCGGGAAAATTCAACCACAACGGCTGGGGAAGTGGACAAGAGAGAGTCGTGTGCACGCAGAAGTGATTCCACAGTGCCATCTGCTCCAGGGGCCCTGGAGTGAGAGGTGAGAGGGAAGCTCTGGTTGTGTTATCGCTTCTGACAGCCTCAGTTCCAGGTGTCAGCATCTCAACTCCACGAACCCAGGTGTTCAGCAAAACTCTTAGAAGGGAGCTGTGCTCTCTGGACGGGTAACCAGCTATCTCAGTGGCTGCTCAGCTGAAGAGACAACTACACAGCCCATAGCTGGAGGCAATTTTGACCCTGTATTTCACTGATTACAATTCAGACATTCTGCCACAATGTTAATATCTCCGAAATGCAAATATATCTATAATCAATGAGGTTTTGCAGCTTAATTGAAAGCATTTTTTCTACCCTAGAGATATATAAAACAGTGACATGATATATGTATGCAGTTGGCACCTTGAATGCCGACTTTGATCCTTGACACAAAATCTATCATAAATCCACTGTATGCGTCAGCAACTATCATTATTACCATGTCAGTCTTCGCCTCCTCCATCCACTCCCTAAATGTGTTGCTTTGGGGAAGGTATTGCTAACTCAAATTTCACTTGTCACGTATTTCTAGCCAGAACAACCAACCTCTCAGGGGCTGAACTTGTCCATATTGGACGTTTTTCTCCTGCTGCTCTCACCAAGCTATCCCGAAGAAAAGGTAGAATGCTAAGGAGAGATGCGTGCCCCTTATATAAAACCGACATTCGTTCAAAGACAAAGCAGAACAAAAGAAAACCAGTAAGCTAGCTCCACCCTGGCCTCTTTGAAGTCAACCATGGAAATCAAGCCTGGGCAGGCTTGTGAACAAAAGGTGACCAACGTGAGCTCAGCTTGGTGGTCTGGAAATGGAAACAAACAAATAAATCAGCAAGTTTCCACCGAATGGCTTTGGGGAAACGCGTCCCAACATCACTACACAGCCCCCAAAAGACAATGCATTTGCAGTACTGGGATTTTCGAGCTATTGCCTCTTACTGGAATGTGAGATATAATAAAGGGCCTTGACAGGAAAAATAAAAAGACTGCCACATCATAAATGAGTACAAAAAAGGACACAATAGGTAACTTATTAAGCATCATTTACACCATGAGTCTCAGCTCACCAGAACTATTTTATCACTTGCAGATGTTGCAAAGTAACTCTAGGGAATAGTTCCCCATGCATTTAATTTTGCAACCCTCTCTTTCCTTCCTATATGCCCAGTGTTCTGGAATAAAAATATGAATTGAAAGAAAATGTAATGGACTCTGAATGGGGACTTCATTTTTTCTTGTGGAACTGGGAAACTGTCAGGACTCCTGCCCCGGCCAATTTTTCAGAGATTCAAGGAGTCTTTGGGAATGTTCTGTTTAAATATAAGTCACCACATCATTTGTGTTATCAATAGTCCTGAAGAGAGGGTCAGACCTGCGCAGTCCAGTAGAAATATAATGCGAACTACATGTGTAATTTTAAACTTGCTAGTAGCTGTCTTTGAAAAAGGTAAAAAGAAACAGGTGAAATTAATTTTAATAATATGTCCTATTTAACCCAATATAGCTAAAGTATCATTTTAACATGGAATCAATACAAAAATTATTAATTCCATACTTTCCTTTGTTTTCATACTAAGTCTTTGAAACCTGGTGTGTATTTTACACGTATGGCCCATATCAGTCCAGACCAGCCACACTTCATGTACTCAGCTGCCACATGTCACTAGTGGTCACCGTGTTGGGCAACACGAGTCAAGAGAGAATCTATGAGATGGTTCAGCTCCTTCTTCCATTTAAAAAACTTCTTAAGGATTTAAAGTTGCTGACTAGATGTCACATATACGTGGGACGAAAGTTCAGCAGGTACAAATTCTATACAGTATCAAGTAAATCTCACATTCTCCTGTGTCTTCCAGAAATTGTCCACTCCCAGAGGCAGTCACAGGGACCAGAGTCTCAGGTTCTTCTGTCTCCTTCCAGAACTATTTGAAACAAATGAAAGCACATATATATGCACACATACACACACATACATATACACATGTATAGTTGACCCTTGAGCAATGCAGGGATTGGGGCCCTGCCCCCTGTGCAGTTGAAAATCTGCATATAAATTTTGACTCCCCCAAAACTGAACTACTAACAACCTACTATAATCGATTCACACATATTTTGCATATGTATTACACATTGTAGTCTTACAATAATGCAAGCTAGAGAAAAGAAAGTGGTATAAAGAAAATCATAAGAAAGAGAAAATACATTTATAGGATTGTACTTATTTATTGAAAAAAATCCAGGTGAAAGTGGATCCATTCAATCCAAACCCATGTTGTTCAAGGGTCAGTTGTACTTACAAACATACATAAATGTATGTATATATATTTTTTACTCTCTTTTCTACAATGTGAGCATGCTATATAGACTGTTTTATACCTTGACTTTATTTTCACTGAACATTAACTATTCTTTCCTAGTTTTGTCACAGTAGGCAAGGGACTACATTTCTCTGTGCCTCAGTTATATCATCTGTGAAGGGAGGTGACAATGCCGACCTGAATACTTACTCCAGAGGGTTGTTGAGATGGTTATGTGAATGACGAAGCACACAAGACTTAGAATAACTACCTGGCACATGCAAGAAATATGAAGATTTTTTTTTTCAGTAACTACAGATTATTCCATTGCGTAGCTCTCGTCTAATTGATTGAAACAGTCCCCTGTAATGGGCATTTTGTTTGCTTTTCTTTCCCCAATCTTTTGCTCTCACAAAGAATTCCGCCCTGACTAGCCTTGTGCAAATATCATTTTGACCACGTGCAAGTACGATTTAAGGATAAATCCCCAAATTGGAAATTCTGAGTCTGAGGGCATGTGGGTGTTTAATTTGGGTTTTACAGCCCAATTATTTTTCTGGGAGACCTTGCCAGGGGACCTTGCGGCATGAGAGGAGCACCTGTGTCCCTCACAGCCTCTCTCTCACAGGACAGGTTGACGTAGGTTTTTCCTCTGCCTGTGCGGTAGGTGGAGGTGCTACAGCAATGGGGGGCGGGTCCTGTTTGTCTTTTCTCTGTGGTGGTGAGCTGGGCCGTCTTTTCATATGTCTGAGGGCTACTAGAGTTTTTATTTCGAGGAAACTTTGCTCATTTTTCTATTGGATTATTGGACTAAGCCTATTTTTTCTTAAGATTTATTGTTCTTGAGAGGAGGTGACAGAGAGAGAGAGAGAAGGGGGAGGACTCAGAGCAATCTCCACAGTTGTACCTCATTAGTTGTGACCTAGTTTCATTCCACACCAGTGGATGTGGGGCCGCGGGGGTCAGGAATCGAACCGCAGGCCTCCTGCATGGGAGGCAAGAACCTTTGCTGTACTAGCAATTAGAGAAATGCAAATTAAAACCACAATGAGATACCATCTTACACCTGTTAGAATGGCTATAATCAACAAGACAAGGGATAACAAGTGCTGGAGAGGCTGCAGACAAAAAGGAGCCCTCATACACTGCTGGTGGGAATGTAAATTGGTACAACCACTGTGGAAGGCTGTATGGAGATTCCTCAAAAACTAGGAATGGAATTGCCATACAACCCAGGAATCCCTCTCCTGGGTATCTACCCAGAAAACCTGAAAACCTTAATCCGCAAAGATATATGCACCCCAATGTTCATCGCAGCACTGTTCACGGAGGCCAAGTCATGGAATCAACCGAAGTGTCCTCTGATAGATGACTGGATAAAGAAGATGTGGTACATTTACACAATGGAATACTACTCAGCAATAAGAAAAGATGAAATACAGCAATCTGTGACAACATGGATGGACCTTGAAAACATCTTATTAAGCGAAATAAGTCAGACTGAAAGAATCAAGAAACATATGACCTCACTTATAGGTGGAGTACAAAACTGAAAGGAACAAAGACTCATGGACACAGTCAATAGTGTACTGGGTCGGGGGGAGTAGAGAGGGGGAATCAAACATACTGTGATGGAAAGTGAGCTGACTGTGGGTGGTGAGCACATAATGCCATGTATAGACGATGTCATGTAGAATTGTATACCTGGAAACAATGTAATTGATATCAATCAATGTCACCCCATAAATTTAACAATAAAAATAAATAAATAAAATAAAAAAGAACATTTGCAGCCACCCCAGTTGCGCCACAGTTCAGTCTATGGGTTTGCTCAAGCTGGGAATCAATTCCCAGACCTCGCGGTTGCAAGGCAAGCACTCAACCTGCTGAGCTGTCCCGGCATCCCTGGACTAAGCCTTTTTAATCCCTGTCTCCCCCACTGGCCTTCCGGACCTCTCTCTCCAGACCCCCTGGGTGCCTTTCTCCCCAGACCTCCTTGGCTGTAATGCAGACCCCCTTTCTGTTGTCACCTGGAGCTCTCAATTCAATCTCCTACTGTTAACTGTTCGTGCAGGAATAGCATGTCTTTGGCCAAATTTAAGTGTCTCCAGGAGTGGCTTTCTTCATGTTCTGAGAATGCCTGGCACTGGGCCTGGGTTTAGAATAAACTTCCAGATTTCTTTCCCCTGTCTCCAAACAGAACATCCACCACACTAAGTCAGTCTAAAATCTATTGTAATTCAGAGGCCTGTGGAAGGGACTTCGCCTAGCCCTGAGCTCTTTGGAGGAAATGCTCTATCTAACAAAACAATGAGTGATGCAAGAAAGTGCTCATGGCATGTACCTATGTCGAGGGAATGAAACACGGTGATATATTAAATTTAAGACATGTCTTAGAATCAAGGAGTCTGGTTCCAATAGTGGTCAAATCTGCTTCTCACAGCATGTATAGACTGCTATCGAAAGCATTTTGCACTTCTAAGTCTTCATTTTCAATGGAGTTAGCTCTAAAAGCCAATGTGGAATCAAGAGTGATCAAAGATTACCCTTGAACATGCTACTATCATAGTGTAGCAGGCAGGGACCAGACAGAACTCAGGACTAGGAAGTGCATGCCTCCTGTCTTCCCTGAAATAGCGCACACAATTCCCCATCTCATTTATATCAGTCTTCTATTTCTCTGTTCTCCCTACACACATATAGACCTCAGGTAGGTGATGACAGCCATCCTCATGACCCCACTACTGCTTCTCTGCTGGAAAAAAAACTGTCTTTCTTTTGAGAGGCTCTTAAACCAGAGTTACCATTTCGTTCTGCCTCAGCCACGCCCACTTCCAGCAAAATTGCAGACATATCCTTTTGTCTTTGTTCCATGAGTAAGTTTCGTGGCGCATCATGAATGACAAAGAAACACTTGTTGAATGGATGACAAAATCTGTGGTTCAAAGGTGATGAGTGCAAAATAAGGAGGAAGATTATCTGGTAGTAGCACTTGCCTGTGGTCATCAAGGTTTTTTGTTTTTTTTTAATAAATCTGATGAATAACAAATGTCTAAATTGGCCTTAGCTTTTCAAAAAGGCCTTTTTTCATGTATTCTGCAAATATTTCTTAGCTTCCTACTCTGTGCCAGGCTCTGAACTAGGCCTGGAGAATCAGGGATGAGCAAGACAGGAATCTTTATAGACCATATGGGGGAACACAATGAATAAGTACAGTCAAAAAGATGCTTTCAGATTTTAGTGCTTTGTGAAGGAAATAAACAGAGAGATGGGATAGAGAGTGATTAAAGAGGAAGCCAACTTTTATAGGGATTCCGGAAAGGCCTCTCAGGAGGAGGTATTGGAGCTAAGATGGGGGGGTGGGGGAATTGGGGGCTGTGGGGGTTAGGGGTTGGGGGTGGGGGGGTGATAACTTGTGTCAATATCCACTAAGAGTAAAAATAAAAATGTTTAAAGGTGTGATGCACTGTAAAGTTAACAGCTTCATTTTCATTCTCCCCTTTAAAGAAAAAAGCATGGCAAAGCATTTCAAAGTACCAGTTGCTAGAAAGAATGAGAATGGAGGGACCCTTACAAACAACTATTTGGGGATGGAAATTGATACAACGCTTTGGAGTACAATTGGTGACATCTGATTAAAGCTGAAGGTGTGAATTCCCTACTACCCAACTTTTCTGTCTTGTTAGATTCTTTAGATAAACCCTAAAAATAATGCCTCCTAGGGATGTTCCTTTTAAATTCTAAAGTGGAGATCTAAGATAAAGTAATTAGTTAACATATTTACAGAATACCTGTATGTGCCAGGCACTATTCAAAGTTTTTAAAAAATCATGATGAACAAAACCATCAAAGACTATATGCCCCCGTGAGTGTAATGGTGGAAAACACACACACATCTCCAACACTCTCTGTATAATGAATGTATCCCCAATTTGTAATCCTGGTTTTACACAAGAGGAAACGGTGTCTCAGAGAAACTGTCATTTGCCCCAGATGAGGCAGTTAGTAAGATGGAGGACATACTAGCCCAACCCTTAGCCGCTGGGGTCAGCATTGACCTTCCCACTGGAGCCTCTGTGAGATTTCATTAATGGTGTTGGCTCCTACCTGTTGAGAGAGCAAAAACCTGCACAAGAGGTTGGGAGGTTCCAGAATTTTCTGCTCAGATCTGGGTGTACAACCCATGAGGCCAGGCATCGTTAGCCAGGGAGACCACATTACCAGCCTTCGCTCCTTTCTTCCTCCAAGAGAATGCCACGGCTTGTCTGTGGCAGCACCACGCCTGAACCCACGCAGGTTCCAGAACGCTCTCCAACCTGAGACAAGGAAATGAGACAGACAATGGCAAGTGCCTGCCATAAGGGGGCAGTCACAAGAGACTGAAGTCAGGCCGAGGAGAATCACAAAGGGTGCGTGTCCTTTGGTGAATTTTTATTCTCCGCTGATGAGGAAGAGGTCCTTTGGGATGTCACAGCCCCAGAGAGCCCCTCCCACCCACAGGGCCAAGCCTCCTGCCTCTGGAATAGAATGACCCTCACGATGGCTCGTCCCTGAATTTGTCCTTTGATCTATTTTTTTCTCACAGGAAAGTTTAAAAAGGCAGAAAAGTAGAAGACAATAATATACAATGAACATCCCCTTACCCATAATAAACTATGTATCAATGGTTCCTATTAGCTTTAAGACATTTCTATTTATAAAAATGTCAGAGTTATACAATTTCCCTTTTATTTCCACCTTTCTTTGCATTTATCTGTTTCTCTTCATGCTAAATTCTTAAGTTAAAGGGAAGCTTCTTTACTTTCAACCCTTCTTTCCTGAAAAACACATTCAAGGCTATATTTTTCTTTTATCACTTCAGGTGTGTCCCCCATTTTTTTTAAAGGCAATTTCTCTTTACATACATACATGCATAATTACATAATTTTCATAAGTACAGAGCATCAACATATCATACATGATTTTTTTTGTATCAATCACTTAATTTTCTTTTTTTCTTGATTTCCACCAACTTCTCCCCTCTCCCCCACAATACACCTGCCTCCTACCCAGCCTCCTCACATAACCTGTCTTCACGGTTAGGTTTGTTTCATGCCAAATTTTTACCCAGGTTCAAGTAATGCTGGGCAAGAATATTTTATCACAGTTTGTCTTACTGAAATAGGGTATTATTTTATACCTCAGTGCATTTTATTCTTGTCATTCAACAATACTTAATGGAAATTCCTTCAACACAATTCTTTTCTTTTTTATTTTAAGATTTATATTATTGTTTGAAAGAAGGTGAGAGAAAGAAAGAAGGGGAGAGGGCCCAGAGCAGTCTCCATAGTTGTATATCATTAGCTGTAACAGTTTTATTCCACACAGGTGGGTGCGTGGCCACACAGGGTAGGAACCAAACTGGGCGCCTCCCACCTGGGGGGTGAGAACCTTCACTGCCATCCCAGTGGTTACCAGTTGGGCTACAGTTCAGCTTATGGGTTTGCACAGGCCAGGGTCGGGATTCGATCCCCAGACCTCCCGGTTGCAAGGCAAGCACTCAACCTGCTAAGCTATCCCAGCATCCCTTCAACACAATTCTGTTTTATTTCATTTTACTTACTATGGTGTAATATTCCATGGTGTGCCTGTGACAATACTTATTCCTTTTGTTTCCAGCTGTGTTTTGTTTTGTTGCTACCATTCACAGTGCTGGAGGACACATCTTTGAGTGTTCAAACTCTCACGTGTCATAGGAACAAAAGGCTGCTGACAGTATCTAACGTGGCAGTTGTGCCTAGAGCCTCCATGAGCCAGTCTCCCCTCTGAGCTGCCTTCCGGTAGCTGCACAAGGTGAAATCATTCACTCATTTGTACACTCACTCAGTACAAATCACCTGAGTACCTGCGCTGTGAAGACCCTGTGCTGGGCACTGGGACCGGATCGCGTAGGAGTGGAGGCTCCAGCTCGCAGAGGACCCGCTGTGGGGAAGCAGATGATAAACAGATGAGTAAAGAGGGTGAGAGGTTGGCTGCAGGATGTTGGAGAAGGTGTCTCTGTAAACAAGATGACGTTTACGTGGAGATGTGACTTGGTTAGTAATCAAAATGATTCTTGGGATATTAACTTTTTAATGTATTTCCCTGTGTCCTCTTTCTGATCTTTGAGACTCAAGTGAGGACATTTGGACCATCAGTATAGTTTTCAGACCTAAACAAAGCCTTAGTAATCCCCATTTTTGGAAAACTCACCAGGTTTGACAATGACTTTATTAGCGGATTGTCAGGAAGCAGGGTTGAGCCCTAAACATCCCGTGAAAAGACAAGGGAGGAAGGAAGGGGGTCTGAATTGAAAAGGTTGGCTCAGAGAACTTTCTCCCCACCTTTGCCTCCAGAAAGTCATGCCTTTCAAAAATCTTAAACTGCAAAGAGAGAAATCTCACCGGGACCCCTCACCCTCAAGCCCCAGGAAACATCCTACCGGTAGGACTATTTCTAGGGCTTGACTCATTTAATGTGTCGTAGATATGTAAAAACAGCAGGGGTTGCCCGGAAACCCAGCAGAAAGAAAAATCTAGAATTGCAAATGTAAAACTCCCACCCTGTGACAAAGATTATGCTGATGAAACGGAAAGCTGAAAACGGGAGCAGAAATACCCCGAGTATCAGAAGTGCAGTGTCAGGACTTAATGAGATATCCCTCAAAGAGAGTTCTCCCGGATTAAAAATAAGACGGCTGTCATGTCAAGCCTTGAGCAACCCTGGGTGCCGCCTGCCCCTAAGCAAATCCCACCTTGAGCTTTTCTCAAGTGTCTAAGAAAGCCGTGAGGTTACTGAGTGCATGGCCAGGGAATTGAGCTTTTGGGCTCTCTCGGTGGCATGTTGTCAATCTACTCCAGCAATTTGGAAAAACTAACAGAGCGCTTCAGAACTCGTCCGTTTCTTTTGCTTCTGCATCTGCTCCCAGGCCTGCACATTGGTTTATTAAAGTGCCAAGAAGCTCCAGGCGCTGAGGCAGGGCTTGGGTAGCATCAGCAGGTTCTTTCTGTTGCACGGGCCGTCACCTGCCAACTTTGCCGCTGGCCAACGGAAACGAGAGCAACGTGCTTTCTTTTGTAAATACGGCTCCGATTCTCTTACTGAAATTTTCAATTTAGTTCATTTTAATATGGCCCCACGTGAACCTTGAACAGCCCTTTCAAGGCTGTATTGCGAAAAACAACACAAAATGGTACCATTTTATTCTCTTTACCCAACTGCAAGGAGGGGGTGAAAGTCGTTTCATCTAAATGTTCTCATTAAAGAATATATGCATTAAAATATGCATTATTGTAATACATATGTATATTGTGTATTAAAATACAAAACATGTAAATATTTTATGAACAAAGGACTTGCTTCGGGTGGTGCACTTGGAGAATATGGAATTTTTGTATGAGTATTGGGACTGATATTCTTCCAAAATGAATTTCTGTAGCCCCCCTCTTGAAACACTTCGTGGATATTTTTGCTGGTTATGAGCGGGATCCGAGCACTTTATTACAAATGAAGTTGGGAAAGGGCAGCATACAGCAGGATATAAAGCCCCTTTTGTCCCTGCACTCCGGAATCACAGCTCTGGCCCTGAGGTCTGCTCCTCCCGCCTCATTCCCTGTGACCTGCAATAACCATTTCAAACCTGGAGCCCCACACCTCTGTTTACCATTCCTGCTGGTGTTCTATCGATTCACAAGTTCTGCTCAAATGGCTGCCCTAGAAAGACCCAGAATGTTTTTGAGGGGAGGGGCTGAAGGTATGGGGCAGAGAGGAATGGATCATTTAGAAAACAACTACCTACTAGGTAAGGACATTCTTTCTGCTGTAGAATTGGCCCGCCCCCAGACTTTATTTCCTACCTTCCACCCTTTCAAAGCACCTGGCACTGTGTACCTGGGATGAAAAGGGAGGGAATTTACAGCCCTCAGTGAAAATGTTCAGGGTCAGATGGGAGGCAGCAGTGGAGGGAGTAACATGGGCTTAACGATTCCTAGGCAGGCTTTCGCCCTGGCTCGCTAGCTTGCGTCATGATAATACAATTTTGTATGTTAAACAACAGATGTCAAACAGAAGAAAGAGACGAGGTCTTTGCTTTTCTTCTCCTATGGACCTTGCTCCCCCGAAGCAGCCATTTTTTCAGTTGCCATGGCAGTGGTAACAGGAGTTTATCATTTTCCCATGCCTGCTGCATGCTAATGTGGGATCCTCACCCCAGCGTTATCTGGTTAGGGAAGAAAGGGTCCCAACCGCAGCCTGCAATTGTGCTGGACACGTAGAGGCGACTGTTGCCTTTCGCTCTCCCCACCATCCTCAGCTCCCAGCTGATGGAGTGAGTTCTGTAAAGCAGAAGTTTTTATTTGGCTGCCTATCAGCATATCCGTTACAATCAACCATAGCCAAATGTACAAATTGCCAAAGCAGGTTGACCATCACTTCTTTTGAAAAGAAAGAACAAAGATCATCAAGAGAGTAACCATCTCAAATATTTATATAGCATATGTATTTATTAAAGATATAACAGTTCTGCCTTTTCATCCTGAATATTAACCTAACTTGAAAGACATCCGACCCATGTACACACAGAGTAGAGGAAAAAAGATTCTTCAAGAATTACTAAAACTGAGAATAATCATAATAATTTTATAAGAACACCTTCTTTCCATGAACAAAGAGATGTAGAAATTGAGAAAAACCACATTTGGGAGGACTCTTTCTTAGAATGAAGGAAATTCTAAAAAAAAAAAAAGGACATGAAGGAAAAATGGAAAAGTAGTTAAAAGCAGATGATGGATACACAGATGTTTCTTATGTTATTCTTGATATTTTTCTGTATGTTTGAAATATTTTATAATTTCTAAAAAGATTATGAATGAAAGTCTTTCAGTTTGGCCTTCAAGTAATGGTGTTTCAGTCACAACCAAATGAGGAAAAAGGGGTGGGGGAGAAGAAGCAAATGTAAATGTAGATTTAAAATTAAACCCCAAAGTGATTTATAGCATACTTAGGTTTATTTCCCTCTTAATTTCTAACAGAATGTGGTGGTGGTTGTCAGCTGATGTTTGCTTTTATGTGTTTTTTTTTCTTCCTAATCCCTTAAAAAAAATTCTTGCATCAATTGAGCCCTAAAATGATGACTTCAATTGTTGATAGGAGTTTATTCTCCGGAATTGAACATCCAGTTGCTTTTATATGCATTGTCCTTATTTTCTAGGCATCTGGCACATTTTTTTCTTTTTTGTTATTTTGAGTTGTTCTTTTATCATTATCTGCAGGAAGCAGCATTAGCATGCTGCAGATAAGACCACAATCCAGATGTGCATATCAAAGGATGAACAGCTACTTATTAAGAAAAACTTTTCTTTTTAAGCTGAGCTTCTGTTCAAAGGAATAATAAAGCCTATGGCGTTAGTGACAAACTGGTAATTCAATGCCTTGTCACCACCATGCATTGGAATGGGAGGAGGAGAAAAAATAAAAAAGGGCAGGTCAAAGAAATTGGTAAGGTCCACACTTTAGAAAGCTGCAAAGACAGAACTGGTGTAAAAAGTTCATCTTCTTCATACGCAGGCATTTATATCCTGCTGTGTTTATTCACTGTCTTCTGGGGGGAAATGAATGATCTGCAGATGGGCTGGCTGGCTATTAGGATTAAGGATGAATTTGGAATCACCAAACTATTTTTTTAGAAAAGTGATACATGTTTCCATTGAAAGCATTCAATTTCAGGGCCATCCATCTGTGCTGCTTCTGCATTTGAAAATATGCTTAGTAACACACCGAGCGTGCATATGTGTAAAAAAGAGATATAACCCGGCACTCTCTTAGCTTGTAATATAAAGCTAAAAGTCCCTTTCACTGTTCCTCTGCTTCTAATGTGAAGTCACTCCTTCCTCCCTCCAGCATGAGTCTCTGTATCTCTTGTAGGAATTTATATGCATAGATGCTACCCTTGCACATGAGTAAAGGCACAGATCCACATACATATATAGTTAGTGTTGTTTTTTTAAATGAATGCTGCCATACCCTGTGTGTGCTTCCTTTGTCTCACTTAGCAATTAGATTTGTCAAACTTTCTAGCTTGGCACGATAAGTAGGCTCATCCTTTTTTCATTTATACATAGTAGTCCATGAGGTGGATGCACCGTCAGGTACAAAACCACTTCCCTCTTGGTGGCCATTTAAGTGTCTTTCTTTTTTTTTCTCTATCGTAAACTACAATGCAATAAATACTCTCACTTGTATCTTTTTGGGGGCTTGTCCTCTATAACAGAGGACAAGCCCCCAAAAGACATATATTATATATATATATAAAATATATATATATATAAAATATATATATATAAAATATATGTATTATATATATATACATTATATATATATACGTTATATATATATATTTACTTGTGACATGGTTTCATTCCACACAGGTGGATGTGGGGCCGCTTGGGATGGGAACTGAACTGGGGGCCTCCCACATGGGAAGCAAGACCCTTCACTTCCATCTCGGTGGTTACCAGTTGCACCGCAGTTCAGCATATGGGGTTTGCATGGCCCGGGGCTGGGAATTGAACCCCAGACCTCTCGATTGCAAGGCAAGCGCTCAACCACTGAGCTGTCCTGCATGCACTCATTTCTTCTTACAGTATGTTGGCTCTTTACGGTAAACAGGCTCTTTACGGTAAACACCACCAGAGCAGCCCAGAGCAGAACCTCCCAGTTAAACCCCAAGAGATCTGGGACTTGACCCAACGTTCCAGACACCCCTCTCAGCAAGACATCCCTCAGCTGTCCCAGGGGGACCAGCAGGGAGGACATTTTGGTGGCAGGCAGCAGGCCCTCTCTGGCTCTGGGGACACCACAGATCTGCTCCTGATCACAAGTGTCCTGTGGGCCGCAAATGACCGCACAGAACCCTGCTTAGTGTTCTGTCCCTAACACAAATGCCAGGCACCCAGGGCAAGCCATCATTAGTGCTGGGGGGGGGGGGGGGCAGCCAGTTTATAGAAAACATGCCGACTGCCCTGCTTACTGCACACATCGGAGGTAATGTTACCCGGAGGGGACACTGGGGAGTGGGAAGGGCTCACTACAGCCCGGAGCTGTGTGGGGCCTCACAACAAAGCTAGAGGGTGAGCACAGTGCCAGGCCTTACCCTCTTCTCTGTGCGTGAGCGTGTCAGGACAGAGGGGCAGACCCTCACCCCTGCCTGAGGAGTTCATGTCCTGATTTCAAGTTTCCTTTTACGGCAGGGAGGCTGCTCCTGTCAACAAGGTGTCAGGGGCCTCCCAGTTTGTACCTTGCTTTTTTACCCACCTGGACGTGGCACGGGGCATCTCTGGTAGCTTAGTAAATGCTTCCTCGGGCGTTCTGATGGCTGCCTAATATTCTCCAGTGTGACTGTTCCACAGTTTATTTGACCAGGCTCCTATGATAAGGCGACCAGATTTGAACATTGGTAAAGTGGGACACCATTGATTGGGGGGGAGGGGGTTCTTGATGAAAAATTGGGTCTATCTCCCGCCATTCCCTAGCTTGTCGTGCATTCTTTCCAAAAATCGGGACTTTTTTAAAACGCCGCGGGACGTGGGACAAATTGTTAAAAATCGGGACTGTCCCGCCAAAAGTGGGACATCTGATCACCTTATATGATGGACAAACAAATTGGCAGTATTTGCCGAAATTAGCCATGTATATTTGACCTTTGATCCAGCGATTCTATTTCTAGAAACTGATCCAACAGATAGTCTCACTGTTGTGAAACATTCAGTATGTTTATAATCTGTAGTAATATTTATTACATAAGTAAATACGTGGCACATTTTTAAATATTTCAAAGAAAATAGCAGTGTTTAAGAAAGAAGTTTTCAAAATAATCCAGGTTTGAAAACCAGCTTTAGGACTTCCTGAATTAGCCATTTTCCCTGTCTAAGGCTCAGTTGGTTCATCAATACAATGGGCATAATAGCCATGCCAACCTCACAGGGTCACAGCAGGGGTTAAACAGTAAATGCTAGCTGTCATTATGCTGACTGTTATTAGGATGATCACTATTATTACTCTGATCTTTGTTTTACATCAAGTATATCTGGTAGGTTCTCTGAGATGGCAGAGTAAGAAAGCTGAAAGGAGAAAATCACTATTTTACAATTTCCTTGCATGTCAGAAATCCTCACCTTTTCCTCTGGAATATGAGTGTGTAACACATCACATGTTAACAGGCTCCCTGCTTTTGAGCTGCAGTCTACCTCCATGTTTCCTAAGAGGTCAAATGACCTCCAGATTTCATTTAAGTTTTCTTTTATTCTCTTCTAAAAGGGACAATAGGGCCCTTGTTTGAACAGCTTTGGTGAGCCCAAAGGAAAAATTGGTCATTATAGGGAGCACAAAAGATTTGCTTTCCATACATTAGTTTGTCAATTGCTTTCTTACTGCAGAGTTGGGTAAGGGAGTAGAGACCAGGGGGGAGGGAAAAAGAGAGCATTTTGTGTCCATGCTGGATGTCAACATTTGACAGTAATAAATGGAATTGAATATCACATTTTTTGCAAAGATCAAGTCCGTACGAGGAAGAAACCCTGCTGCGTTGGCCGTCTCCTTATCCGTCACTGCGCTGTGTCTGGTTACAGTCGTTAGGTCACAGGAAGACAGAGCGGAGAGGACAAGGAATTGACTTTGTTGAAATGTTAGCTATTACTCCCGTCCCTTCAACACAAAGCATGCCCCACCAAATAAACACCCACGTGGATCAGAGCAGGAAAGCGCAATAAGAAAGCTCCACAGGCCAAAGAGTGAGTG
This sequence comes from Craseonycteris thonglongyai, assembly GCA_004027555.1. NCBI lineage: Eukaryota > Metazoa > Chordata > Mammalia > Chiroptera > Craseonycteridae > Craseonycteris > Craseonycteris thonglongyai. The sequence goes on along the minus strand of PVKE010007073.1, from coordinate 29,705 downwards.
GCATTTTCTAACAGGCTCAAGTATACGCTTTTTGGCTTTATCAACTTTTATATCAAAAAGAACTACGTAGGCATCAAAGCTGTGATTTTTATATTAGGATTTTATATTTATATTAAAAAAGAAAGAGCTGAGAGATACCTTGCCCCTCCTCTAGAAAATAAGGGTTCAAATTAATGCACTTTGAATGGTGACTGAAATTCTATGTTTGATTGGAGCTTTATCTTAAAAATTAATATTAAAAGCTATATAAAAAAATAAGCTCCTTTTGTATTATTTTTAAGCAAATATAGCTCTGCATTAATTCTGAGGATGTCCTTAAGAATAAAGTGTTCTCTTATTTTGGGGGTTGGCTACTTTTCCTGATGAAACTGGCTAGTCTGGTAGGATATTTACTTTATCTTCAACTTTATGCTAGATCATACAGTCAGCTTTGAAAACCACATATATTTAAAAAGAATTATTCAGAGGCTCACATGTAATTATAATAGTTTTCCCCAGGGACTCAGAATCTTTTTCATGTTGAAACTGTTCTCTTTAAAAAAAAATAAAAACTTTATGATGGAAATTTTGAAATATCTACAAAAGTGGACAGACAAGTATATAAGTCCTCAGGGACCCATCCCTGAGATTCAATCATTGCTAAGTCATGTCAAGGTTATTGCATATCTGCTTTACCTTCTCAGTTTCCACCCCTAGCCCCCATATCACTAGAAACAAACCCCAGACATCGATAGCATTTGATCCGTACACATTTCAAGATGTATCTCTAACAGAAAAGAACTATTTCTTTTATATAATCACATCGTTGTTGCACAGTCATTCCTTAACGCCATCAAATATCCAACCAGGGTTCAAATGTCTATCTCATAAATGTCACAATTATTTTTTACAGTTTGCTTCATTTGAAACAAGAGCCAAATAGGCTCCCCAAAGTTTTAATCTTAACTTTTTTTGTGTTCTATTAATCCTCCTTTTCTCTCTCTCTCTCTTATTCTTGGGATGTATTTCTTGAAGAAAAAAAAAATAGCCCTTATCTTCATTGTCCTTGTCCTTCTCTCTTTGTCCCACGTGGCCAGATCATCATCTTTAAATAGCTTTGCTGATAATTGGAGTGGCTCCCACGGTCACTCTCACTGACTTCATGAAACCTGGCATTCTTTCTAAGACCTGCATTTTCACACTGCAAGCGATTCAAACTTGGTTGAGAAAAGCTGGCCTAAGACAGGGACACACTCAATATGTAGTTTCATTTTATGATGCATTTTGCCTCTCAATCCAAGTACCCTCCCAGCTGAGAATACTTGATGAATAAAGTCTTGAACATTTCCCTCAATCCTTCCTCATCATGAAAAAAGACTTGAAGACAATGGACCATAATGTTCTCTGTGTCTTTGAAGGTGGGATCCTGGGAAGGTTTTTAGTGATCTTGTCCTGTATTTCTCAAATTTTCTTCAGTGAACCTACATAAACTTTATGACAGGTATTTTATAATGAAATTTTTTTGGTTTATACAGATGGGAGGGAATCTGCTCTTTGTCACTTTAAGTAGATTTATCCCTTAATAAGGACACCTTTCTTGCATCAGGACACAGGTAGTGTTCATGGACAAATTTCTACCGAAGTAGAAAAAGATGAAGGAATATACACTAAATCACCAGTCTTGGCTTTCTCCCCCTTATTTAATTTTTTCTCTTGAAACAAATTTTAAGAATCTAACTAAGGAGAAAGAGGAGGGTTTGATTCTTTGCCACAAAAGAAATAACTCATGACAGACAGTTTGATGTGAACTTTTGGAGAGATTTAGAAAATAAGAGTAAATAATGTGTTTTGCTTAAAGGTAGAGTGTTCCAGTACTTTTATCCATGCCCTTTTATTTGCTTCTCCCTTTGTTTCTAAAAGTTTTCCACTGTCTTCAATCCCTACATGGTGGAGAGAGAAGTACCAGGAATTGTTTCCTCCTGGAAATTTCTGAGTGACCGGAGCTCTGTCCCCACCAATCAGAGCATGATTTTCTCAATTTAAAGCTTCCTTCATAAATACTCTTATCAAATGCCACTAATTTCATCTATAATTCTCATTTTCACTTCCACTAGAATCCAAACACAAAGGGAAAAGTTCCTGTGTGTGCGTGTGCACATGTGCGTGCATGCCAATTTCCAAAATGCTGGAATAGGTGCGTGAACTTTGAAATCACCACTTTTTACTCCAGCGCATCCTACTTGCATTATGGTGGGATGGCTACTGTCCTCATACAAGGGAAATGATGAATTCCCAAGAAACTGGGCAAGAACAAATTTCTGTGCATTGACTCCAGCATCTCATTGGTTCTCTTTATAAAATCAGTTATGTTCTCTTAATAAAAATTAGATGATTTTCAACGAGACCTTTGAGAAATCCTGGCCTTTGAGATCATGCGCCCAGGTTAGAATCCCACCGCCACAAATTATATGATGTTGGCCCCACCATGTAACCTATCGGAGCCCCAAGTTCTTCATCTGTACAAGAGGGATAATGATCAAAGAGTTTTACATGGAAAGGACTCAGGACTGCCATGCAGTTGGGGAAAGGGGAAGGGGACATTAGGGACTTGTTTTGATACGGTTTTCATAATAAGCTCTCTTTATAGTAATACTTAAATGCTTGGTGTGTTTGGAGTAGCTTGTGGGAGGGCTGAGAGATAAAAGGGGGATAGATACCCTCTAAGATACACCTGATACCATTACTAATCTGGTGACAATTAAGTGGGATGATGGGCACAAACCTACTGACACATGATGATAACCAGTAGCCATCAGTGTCGATTAGTATTTTATGGCACGTTGCATACACACAGTAATGCCAAGTACAAATTTGAATGGGGTGTGTATAAATTGATGGGTTTTGGATAGGTTGAAAATTCACAGGGTTCAAAATCAAAAGGTATACAAGGAAGGTGTAAAAGGGGGTGAAGGCTCACTGTCAACCAATACCCCTAGAAGCACCAATTCCACCCATCTCTTGTGGGTGCTTCCAGAGATATTTTATGCTATGCAATCTAATAGATGCATGTATTGTTTTTCCTCGTTGCTATACAACTGGTAGCATATACTACAATTTCTGTACAGATAAATAGTGTGCCTTGAAGATCGTTTCATATCAGCACATAAACAATCTCCTCATTCTTGTACAGATGACCAAAATTTGCTTAGCCAGTCCCCTACTGATGGACAATTAAGTTGTTTCCAATCTTTTGCTATTACAAACTAATGCTCATTGACGGACACTTCACATAAGGGATAAGATGTCTTACACATGCGGAACATATGTATGAGTATGTATGTACTTTGTTTAACTCACTAATTTAAAATTGCAAAGGGAGACGGTGACTACTTACCCAATCAGAAGACACTGGAATAAAAAGCCTTTCATATTAATTCTCGGTGTATGTGTGTGTGTGTACACACTCACAGCGCTTCCGTGGGGGTGAGCCCGCCATGGTAGTCTTGTTTCTCTTGCCAGACAAGTCATTGGCAGCTTTGACCAACAAGACATGACAAAGTCTGCTGACAAGGCTTCTGGGAAGGTTCCCTCCCCCTCAAGGAGGGGCAGACAGCAGGGACTTTGCTTTTTGCCTTTGGATACCACCCTCTCCCCCAGATGCCCACAACTCTGCAGCCATTTGGGGGCCATGATGGAAGGCAACCTGAGAAAGTGAGCTGAGAATGACTGTGTGGAAAGAAGCAGAAGAAAGAAGAAGAAAAAAAAAACCAAAACACAAAACCTGGCTCCCAAATTAACTAACTAAATCACCACCACCCCTGGAGACATCCGAATACCAAACTCCTTGATAGATGGTTAATCAATGACCTTATTGTTCAAGCCCTGCTGAGCTGGGTTTTCTGTTATTTGCAGCTAAACTACCCTAACTAACATTCCAGCTTCCCCAAGATACTGAAAAATCTAGAACCTTCTCTTCTCCCCTGTCCAGTTGAACTGACCCTACCCTCTCTTTGAAGTGCCTGAGTGTGGAGATGCGTAGAAGAAAACTTCGTTAAACTCAATAGGTCAAATAAAATTACAGAAACATAGGGTCCCATTGGTATCATGCTTTAGGAGCCTGTGGCTTCTCAGAGAAAAAGCTATTTGTTTCCTGAAGCAATACTTCCCTGCTCCTAATCTATAATCTTATTATTTTTTCTTATTACTTTAAAGATGATTTTTTTTTTTTTTAAGAAAATGGCTTGGTTAGAAATCACTCCAAGTGTCTCAGAGCTATTTTGCAGAAATAGAAAGTTACTCTAAGATTATAGACAGTTATAGCTAAAAGGACCCTTTGAGATCCTCTAAGCTGTGGTTTTCAACCTTGCTATACATTGAGATCACCTGGGGAATTAAAAAAAAACAACTGCTGGATCCCACTTCTCCAGGGATTTCGATGTTATTGCTTCAGGATGTGGCTTGAACACCAGGATTTTTCAAAGCTTCTCAGGTGTATATCATCTTATTTTTAGTTTATAATATTTTTTCCTCAAGTTTCGGTTTTGGAAAAATTTTTTTTAATTGCACGAACAGTAAACTGCGCTTCACTCAGATTCACAGAGGGTTGACATTTGGCCTCGTTTTCTTTGAATACTTCACTCTTAGGATGCATTGTAGTAACTTGTGTCCTTCCTAGTACATTTATAACACTACAAAAATGAATCACTGCCAATAAATTCAATAAAATTCTTGCCTCATGGCCTCTTCCTATCCCCCCAAGAAAACGTCCATTTTTGTAACAGGTAATAGAGTCGCACCTTCCACAGTTTAAAAAGCGCAGAAGGGTGGACGGTAAGAGTCCTGTTCGCCCTCCTGCTCCCTTCGCGGGGATAGAAACCAGCTGAATTGTTTCCCGGGGGTCCTTCTGCAGATACCTTAAACTGGGGTGTCTTCCCTGGGGAGCTAAACTTGGCCAGCTCACAGGCACTTTTCTAAGACCAGATTATTTCGTCTCCTTGTTACCCTCCCAAAGCACTTCTGTCTTAAAAAAAAAAAAAGAAAGAAAGAAAGAAAAGATTTTTTTAAATGAAAAGAATTCCTTGCTGGTGGTTAAAAATTAATCAACTGCAGAAGGGCTAATAATGAAAAGCCAGGCTGTTCTCCCAGGCCCCTTCCTCTGAGGAAACCACTTTTAACTCTTTTCGGGTTGTGGTTTTTTGAGCTCTTACTCCTGAAATTGAAGAGTGAGAGGGACATCCCTGGGTGTGGGGTATCGACTGAGGAATTTAATCTCGACTTCCCGCTAGAGATGAGGGCTTCCCTCTCTGGAGTCTCCACCCGCACTAGAGATAGAGGTGTATCACTGGTTTTTTGTTTGTTCCTAACGTGTCTCTTTTTAAGCAAGATACCAGGTAACTATTTACGGTTAGCTTAGGAGTTGAGGATGATTAGTACAATGAATGAAAAGCAGTCCTCTTTCAAATGTTTAGAACCTGCCCAAATTGCTTTGGTGGAAAAAAAAAAATCACCTCTTCTCTTGCTTAAATCATTTAGATGCATATATTGTCTGGAGGCGCTGTGGTCCTAACACACCACCTCTCAGCAGATTCTTTTTTCCTCCAAGGCTTGAGCGATGATGACCCTCTTGGGTTATCATTAAGTGTGGATTTCTACTGTGGGCTTTTGTGTTTTGTAGCCCAACAGATCAAAGTCCAAGGTGTTGTTACTGCAGCCTTAAACCATATCTTTTTATTCATTCATTCAATAAACACTGGGAAGGGCCGGAGCTTGCAATCTCAGGAGAAGGAAGATTCAGCTGTTTAATGAGTACAGGGGATTGTTTTGGAGTGAAGAAATGTTCTGGAACTAGACAGAGGTGATCGTTGCACAACATGGTGAATACACTGGATAACAGGGAACTGTTCATTTGAAAATGGTTACTTTCTTGTTGTGTGCATCTCCAGTAAATAGAGAGGGCGGGGGGTGTTCCATGGTTAGGTAGGTTGGGGAAACGTTCTATTGCACAGCCCTCTTGAACCTGAACACTGTGTCTGTCATATCAAAGTATCTGAGAACTCCTGCACCCAAGTTTTCTAACGTCCTCTAACGCAGGCTGGCCAACATGATCCATTCTAGAGAAGGGTGTCCAACCTGCTGGTCTCCCATAGCCACATTGGAAGAATTGTCGTGGGCCACACAGAAAATACAGTAACACTAACGCTAGCTGATGAACCAAAAATAAAATCACAAAACAATCTCATCATGTTTGAAGAAAGTTTATGAATTTGTGTTGGGCCACATTCAAAGCCGTCCTGAGCCGCATGCAGCCTGCAGGCCATGGATTGGACACACATGTCCTAGAGAGTTTCTCTCCATACTGTTAAAATCCTTTGGAAACACTTGTAAAGAAATGTATATAGGTTAACATGGACAAGATGTTCATGATGATTTAGTGCACAAAGTAGTCACAATGACCATTTTTTTGTGAAAATATGGAAGTATAGTTAGGCATAAAAGATACACTGATGTAATTTATGCCAACAGTAGTGAATTCCTTTTTTCTTTTTTGTTTTGTTTTGTTTGTTTATCTATATTTTAAGTTTTGCCTCCAAGAGTATATGTTATTTGTGGAGGTTTTTTTCATTTGTTTGTTTTGTTTTTAAAGAAAAGAAAGAACCCTCCCTCTATATTTCACTTTGGCCCTGTCCTACCTACAAAAATTCCTGATTTTAGTCCTTGCATTGCCAGACGTTAGCAATTGGACTTTGTATTCGTTACGGTAACAGAGAGGATAAAATTCCTGGACATGAGCACATCCTCATGCTCTGGTTCTTCAGAGAAGCGAGGGTCTGTCTGCACCATTGTCTTGCACCCTGGGCCCTGCACTCAGCCATTAGGTTGTTATCAATAACAGTGAATTAACAATTGCATCCTCCCGTTAAAGCTGGGGCTCCATGCAGCCCAGTCAATTGAAGGAGACACTGTGTTTCAAGTAACACAATAAGGCTACAAAAATTAATTGACAAAGAATTCTTACCATTTTTCTTATCTAAAAAAAAAAATGCTAAAGAGGGCTCAATTTAAAACCAGTAGCATGCTTTATTAAAGTCTCCTTTTTCTTTCTCTCAGCTCATTCATAGTCATTTCCTATTCGTAGTCCCTGTGGCTGCTCTAACAAATGATCACAAATGTAGTGGTTTAAAACCACACCCATTTATTCTCCTCGGGTTCTGGAGACCACAGATCCAAGTCAGTCTCACCAGACTGCAGCTGAGGTGTCGATCGGGGCTGGCTCCTTCTGGTGTGCAGAACAGAAACTCCTTCCCTAGCTTCTGTGGGGCACCTCCATCCTTAGCTCCTAGAACATTCCTCCCATCTCCCAACCTCTCACTTCTGTTGTTACATCCTCTACCTCCTCCTTAGACCTGCCGCTTCCCTTTTGAGGACCCCTGTGATGAAGCTTTGATTATCTAAAGATGCTTCATTTAAGCACATTGGCTAAGTCCCTTGGCTTTGGCCGTGTAAGGGAGAATGCTCACACGTTTCAGGGATTGGGGTGTGGGCATCTTCGGGGGTGGGGGGTAGCAGTATTCAGCTTCGCGCCATCTCGGTCCTTGGAGCTTCCTGCTCCGCCAAGCCCAGTGAACTCGCCCACCCTTGGCTCCTCTTGTCTCCATTTGATGGGTGAGGCCACCTGTTGAGCCCAGAGCTCTGTCTGCAGCTCCCCACCCCCATCCTCCCTGTCTCTCACACAGCCCACTGCCCCACAAGGCTGTTCTCTTGATCCGGCTGCCTTTCTTGTAGAAAATCCTGATGACAATAGTAATTCAGGTTGTCTGGTGCAACGTTGTTCGATGCATTCTCCATGTGTGATGCTGAGCCTTTATTACGTATTAATCGGTTATATTTATTATAAGCCATGTAAGGACAGCGACGATGATGTCTGAAGTTTCCATCCTGAAGCAGTATAAGGTAGTGGTGGAGAGCCAGATACCACAGTGACACTTTCGGGGTTTGAAGCCCAGCTCCCCACAGTAACCAGCTATGGGACGCCCTTTAACCTGAATGTCTCAGTTTCCTCACCCGCTAAAAGACCATCAAAAACTATCTACCGTATGGAGTTCTATCTACCATATGGAGTTGTCTTGAGGAATAAAGAACATAAAGGATGTAATGTGCCTGGCACATAGTAGGTCCACAGTATATCAGGCCAAGTTTTCCCCCTACAGGGTTTGCAGGCAGCTCCTAAAGATGAGATACTATTCTTTATTTCCATGTTCACAGATGCAAGGACTCATGATTTACCCAAAGGAATAAACAGGTGAGTGTGTGTGTGTAAATTTGGGAAAAAATAAACCTCAGAGGAGTACAATGAATGAAAAAACATTGTGAAAAGTGCTGTATAGCACAACTTTTTTTAAGTTATCCACCAAAAAGAAGTACTCCCCTCCCCCATGCAAAGCTTCCACCTAATGATAATGACTATTAGCATTTGGGCAGCCTCCAGTCACACATTTCTCTGGGCATGTGTGGCCCATTTTGCTAAATTCCTTCCATGTATACGAGGGCGGTAAGGAAAAAAAAAAACTGCCATAAATGCCTCTATTCTTCATGGTGCATGGCTGGATACTTTCTGGACAGCCCTCAGACATTTTGCTCAGTCATTTGCAGCTTTACATTTCAACGAGATGTCATGGACATCTATTTTACTAATCCCTTGACTTTATTCTCCTTTTTCTTTTCTTTTTTTTTCATTTTCAAACTAATAGTTGCCCTGTTTAAACCTTTTATTTTGAAGTAATTACAGATCATAAGAAGTATAAAAACAGTACAGACAGGTCCCTTGTACCCATCCCCCAGGAACCCCCAATGGTGACATATGTCACCATACAACATGATCAAAACAAGGAAATTGACATTGGCACAATACAGTTAAGAAAATTCTAGACCAGGCACGTCCAACCTGTGGCTCAGGATGACTTTGAATGAAGCCCAACACAAATTATGAGAGTTTCTTACAACTTTTGTTTTTTGCTTTTTGCTCATCGGCTCTCATTAGTATGAGCGTATGTTATGTGTGGCCCAAGACAATTCTTCCAATGTGGCCCAGGGAAGCCACAAATTTGGACACCGCTGCTCTCTAGACCTTACTCAGATTGTACCAGTTTTTACATGCATTTACTTTTGGTTTTTAATATGTTTTAATGTGTAGATCTAGGACATTTGTTCCCTACGGACTCTTTTTCATAAATGCCATCAATACAAAAACATAAAGTGCAACATATTCCAACCCACTTTGATACTGGGAATATTTTCCCCAGGTTACTGTCTCTGGGCTGTGTTTTCATTTATTTATTTATTTTTGACAGAGAGAGATACAGAGACAGAGACAGAGACAGAACTGAACTGGGGGAGCTCCCAGTTCAGCATATGGGTCCGCACGGGCTGGGACGGGGATTCGATCCTCGATCCCCGGGGCTGCAAAGTGAGCGCTTAACCCACTGAGCCATCCCGGCTTCCCCATGGGCTGTGTTTTCAAACAACAACAACTCAACAAAAAGGATCTTCTCAGGTTGTGTCTGATTTTTAAATTTAAAAAAGTCTTGGTCATCTTTCCATGTCGGGACAACTCTAGACCTGCTGCAGTGTGACTGTTTTTAGGATAACACATCTGCATCGTTGCTGTTGACCATGCATGGAAGTAGTAAGCCAATGGATGTCCAAGCTCGAAATCGCTTTGGAAAACGGACATGCTCCACCTGTCAGAATCCCAGCACCTGAACCTTTGGGGTTCCCGTGCTGGGCCCATGCCCCTCCCTGGCAAAGGAGACTGAACGCTTCCTCTGGGAGCCGGCAGGGACCCTTGTTCATCTCCCCTTGCCCTGGCAGTGAGTTGCTGCCACACGTACTCAGACCTGAATTACTGTTAGCATTTACTAAACATTTTTATGAGAACTTCACCTTAACAACTTCCAGCGAAATCATTCTGCACCCCGCCCCCCACCGCCCCCGGCTTCCCTTCCCCCCACGACAGCGCACCTCATTCTGGGTTTGATGTGAACGGTTCCATTTCTGCTTTTATGCATTTGGCGTAAACATTTCTTGCAGCTCATAAACACCTTGGTCATTTTACCAGTGTCATGAAAGATGTTTATGACCCAAATATGAAAACTTTGTGAGAATTAGCGAGTAGGCAAACAGGCTACATTCGTTCTTGGAAAGAAATGTCTCCCAAAGAAGACCCCAGAAGCCGGCAGGGCCGCTTTGTGAAAATCCATTATGTGCTGGCTTACCTGTGTTTAAACTTCTAAAGACTGTCTATGCTCAAACTCTCACTGCTTTTCAGTAATGGGCGGGCCCTGCAGTTTCTAATGGTTATCGGCTTCCTGTTTGGGTGTTTTTATAGCATTATTATGTTGCAAAGTGAATGAGGCAAAATAAAATTGGAAAAGAGATGTTGGGCCAGGAGGTTAATAAAAATCCATTTTGTCACTGGACAGCCTCCCCCGCAGCACCGCTTCCTTTTCCAGGGCCTTCTGAGCCTCTTTGTATTGACATATGCCATTGCTCATTTACGATGTGATAATAGAAACCTTCAGCCTCACTCAGTGTTATTCTTTTCCTCCCCTGACAGGAGGGGACCAAATGGCTTGTAGACGCCTCAGCAGGCATTTTTTCATTAAAGATGATAACTTTACGGTGAACAACATTCAAAAGACATTGCAGAAAAGTAGCAACATTTGGTCAGGCAAGGGAAGGGACCCAGAAAAAGTTGTGTTTGTAAAGTGACCTCAGATTTTACACAAAGAGAGACGATCTAACAAACAGATGAATACTGAGCTGCATAGATGAACTACAGAATACAACCTCACGGATAGCTAAATATTAAATTTAGCTATCCTATTTTTATGATGGTGTCATTTGCATAAAATAAGACATTTCAGCAGTATTTGCCTTGCTCCTATCAACTTGCAATTCATCTCATAGTGTCTTATCCAAAAATACAAAACTTGTTTCTTTAATTTTCTATCCTTAATTTATCTTTGGTATTTGACGCTGAAGCGAATGTAAAATGCAGTTTTAAGGTCTTGGAATTTTTTATTCCAAAAATTTATATTTTATAAATTTTTATTAATATTAATCATTTTTAAACTTAAAGTTTTTAGCCAGCAGAGCTATATATGGCTTTAAAATATATATATATATATATATATATATATTATTATTAGTGCTTCTTAGTCCCTGGTCCAAATCATATATTAATTAAACCCATTAGTTTCAAACTAGGCCATATTAGATGGTTGTAACTCAAATTGGTCCATCCCATGTATGTCTTAAACCATAAATGAGAATTGTTGGTAGAAGGCAGATGTCTTTAAAAGAACGTAGACATACTTACCTGCCGTGTTCTAACGTTAACCCTCTAGAGTCTAGATGAAAATATTTTTGTAGACTACCAGTTCTTGTGTATCCTTCCTTAAATGTTCTATCTGCAAATAAACCTACATGTTAAACATGAGGCATGTCCTTGGTGGAGAAGCACACATACTACATATTTGTTGTTTTTTTTCTTTACTGAACCATAAATATAGACACTTCAGTACCTATACGTCAAGCTCCATCTTTTTATAAATACATTGGTTTCTACTATTTGCTAATCATAATAATGCCTACCGTTTTATTGAGCACATGCTGTGTGCCCATCTAGTTCTACACCCTGCCCGAGCATGAGAGCTCAGTTAGTCCTTCCAGCTAACCAGTCAGTATTCTGCACATTCTTATGTTCCACAGGTGGGGACATTGAGGGACTCCAGTTAAGTGGCTGAGGTACAATTAACAGCAGCTCTATTCACGGAAAGGCTGCTTCCCGTTTTTTCTATCACAGAGCTGTGGTGAGTGTCCTTGTACATCTCTTTTTATACACCCCTGTTATTTATATTTTCGTAGGCTTAGATGCCAGGTGTGGAATAGCTGCCCCAAAGGCCAGGGGCCTTTTTCATATTGACAAGTATTGCTGCCCAAGTGTTTAGGCTTAATATTTATTCTTCCTGTTTGGGGCAGGCTGTTTGTAGGTAAAATTGTCATTTCTTTAGAGAGCGGGTATGTGGATGGATGGACGGATGGATGATGGATGGTCGGTCAGATAGATAGAGCCTATTTCCTAAGAGTATTTGAATTAACAGCATTTTATGCTGGTTCCTCGCCCCACCCCCACCCCCAACAAATGTAGGGGCTAGCCTAAAGGTTTGGGGCAGTTTCCATAAATGTAGGGAAAACTGTGTGTAAGGTACAAATCTCAGCTCTTTCTCATGCCCTGTCCACTTTCTTAGCAAGTTCCAGAAACTTTCTAAAATTCGGTTGCTTTGTTTTGCGTTTTGGAGAGTTGCTTTTGCTGTTCCTTTGCTTTTGGTCCTAAATTCCTTCGGAGTGGCCGCACACACATGCCAAATGGTGAGCCCCAGCTGTGGCCCACAGTGGGAACGAGGAGAGGCGCCATGAGTTTTCAGCAAGAGTCGCTGCCCAGAAAAGCACTTGCTCATCAACGTTCCGGGTCCTCCTCCTTCGCAGTGAACACAGGGCAGAGGCAAACCGCGTTTACTCCCAAAAAAGTGGCCCGATCTCGAAGAAGACGGGGCCTTCAGAATTCACAGTTCAGCGCTCATAAAATCCCATAGCGAGAAAGGAGGCTCTGAGGCTCCCCGCGGCTCCATGAGACAGAAACTCACCGTTAGCAGTTCCCAATGACTTGTGGGCAGACCTGTCATCTGAGAGCCGGGAGATGAAAGGCTCAGCTTCAGGACAGGAAATGGGGTGAATTAGTATCCCACTAGGAGCCTCTCACCCCTCCGTAAGCCTGACGGTTCCTATGATCAGGAGCTATTTGGCTCTTAATTTGGGGTTTCATTCATTAAGGATATATCCACACTGAATAAGGGGAAATGGAAGTTTGCCGTTTCTTTTGAAGTCTAGCTGTTCGACTGAGTCAGGATTCAGAACTGTCCATGTTTGCAAAGCTCATGGTTCAGTGCCTGGCACACAGTAAACCCTCGGTAACGTTGGCCATTATTTTTATTATCAAGACCACTTGATGGCAGAATTATCTGCATGGTTCAAATAAAGTAATCTTATCCTGCCTGTATGGAATGCTTTAGACATTTCTAGAATGGAGTCTGGTACGCTGAAGAGCTCAACAAATTTTGACTGTGAGTGGGGCAAACACTCCTGGATGGTAAGATGTGGAGCTGGTTCATGACTCCCATGAGAAGCTGGCTGAGGCCCAGAGAGCTGACATTATTTGACTAAAGTGGGATTGGAACCCAAGTCTTCAGAAGCTTGCCCTGCCTTTACTCTTCTCCACTCCTAAATCAGCATGACTGGACAGTTGAATTAGCTGAGATTTCTGTACCCCTTCGAGCGAAGCCAGCGAACAGAAGCGATTGTTCTTCGTGTGTCGCTGATAGTCAAGCTTAGCTGGGTTGGAAGCCCACAGACTTGGGCTTAGTTCCCAGCCCTGAAACCAAAACTGTGTGATCCTGAGCAAATAAATCACTTTACCCGTCTGAGCCTTAGGGTCCTCATATGCAAACAGGAAGGAATGGTATGCACATTGTGGATCCTTATAGGACTGAATACAAATGATATCTGTAAAAAACGTGCATCCTATTGGATATGGGGACACAGCTCTCCTGTAGGTCACCAGGCCCCCCCAAGATCTTATGCACATCCTAAGCCCCAGAACCTAAGACTCTGTTACCTGTCATGGCAAAGGGGAATTAGGATAGCAGATAGAATTAAGGTTGCTGCTCAGCTGGCCTTGAGGTGAGATTACCCTGGATTTTTCCAGCGGACCCAGTGCAACCACAAGGGTGTGTTTGTTTGTTTAGTATATACCAGAGGTCAGCAAATTTCTTCTGTAAAGGACCAGATAGTAAATATTTTAGGCTTTGCAGGCTAAGAGGCAATGACCTCAGCTTCTCAAACAACATTCTTGTCAAAAGACTGAATAGTCTTTTTTAACGATTTACATTATAAAATATAAAAACCATTCTTAGCTAATAGGCTGTAGCAAAACCAAAGGGAGCCTGGTGGGCCGGTGGGTTCCCATGGGCTGACTCCTCATATATGCACATGGGTATGTATGTACTAACCACTTATTTCCAAGAAGAGGCCAATGCTAGATATACCGATTTTAACCCATTTTTAAAACTTACCATTCGTTCTGACTATTTCCCTAGAATATGTTATTTAGCAATTCCATTTTTATGATTGCATCATATTTTCTCATAGGAAAAGTACAATGTTCATTTTCTTAAAAGATTTTTATTTTATTGTTTGATAGAAAGTAAGAGAGAGAAGTGGGAGGGCCCAGCATAGTCTCCATAGTTGTACATCATTAGCTGTGACATAGTTTCATTCCACACGGGTGGATGTGGGGCCACTCGGGGCAGGAACTGAATCAGGGGCCTCCCACGTGGGCGGCATGCAGTTCAGCATATGGGTTTGCATCGGCCAAGGCCGAGATTCCATCCCCGGACCTCGTGGTTGCAAGGCAAGCGCTCAACCTTATGAGCTACCCGGCATCCCTGGAAATGTACAATGTTCATTTTTACCACCTATTCGCTGACTTTTCAAACTGCTATAAATAATGTCATGCTAAAATCTTTGAACATAAAGCTTTGTCCATATCTCTGATTTTTTTCTGAGAGTCAGTTCCCTGAAATTCCTCCCACTTTATCCTTTTAGATCAAAGCCTTTGAAAAGGTTAGTGGAATGCGATGTGATTTTTGGCTAAAAAAACAAAATCTTAATTTGGAGAGAAATGTGGAGGGAAAGAACTAGGCAACAAGGTTCTGGCTCACCAGACAGCACCAGGCTCAAACCCTGGCCCTGCCACCTACTATCTGAGTGACCTGGTGCCTGCTGCTTAACCTCTCTGGGATCATGATTATTATCACAACTGCTACTCATCTCTAGCAAGACCCTGAGAGGAACTTGAATCTATAGTATGTTTCACTGACTTTTAGCACTGATTTTAACTCTAAAGTTAAATTAAAAAAAAAAAAAAAGCCAGTACTGCTGCTACTAATTCCTAGGGATCCTCAGTGCTGACAGTTTATCCAGTTTAAAAAGGCTTGCTGTGCAAGAGTCCTGTGGTCGCCAGCCTCCGGAGGGCCTCTCACGAGCCTGACCTCCTCATAGCCATGCACTTGTGTAACCAATAGGAAACTGAGGACAGTGTGTGGATTCCCAGACAAGGTCATAGGAGACACTGCAGCCTCAGCATTGGCCTCTCCTGGACCGCCCACTCTGGGCAAAGCCAGCTGCCACGCCCTAAGGACACATAGCAACTCCACAGAGATACCTGCCTGGCAAAGAACTAAGGCCTCCTGCCAACACCCAAGACCAACGTGCCAACCATGTGGATGTTCCATATTGGAAGTACATTCACCAGCCCCAGTCAAGCCTTCAGGAGACTCTCTCTAACCCTGGCCAACAACAACCTGCCTGCAACTTCATCCAACTAAGCCACTCCTCAATTCCTGGGAGACCCAGATTTTTAATTTTTTTATTTAAGAAATGTATTGGCAAAAATACGGCCAGCTTGGACTGAAAT
Source organism: Craseonycteris thonglongyai (assembly GCA_004027555.1). NCBI lineage: Eukaryota > Metazoa > Chordata > Mammalia > Chiroptera > Craseonycteridae > Craseonycteris > Craseonycteris thonglongyai. The sequence goes on along the minus strand of PVKE010007073.1, from coordinate 14,134 downwards.
GAGCAGAGATAGTACATACAAAGTGACAAAGGTCCTTGGACCCTCAGATTTCTACAAGCAAGAAGCAGACTGTGAAACTCCTCAGCTGAAATTCCAGGAGTTCAGAGGGTGGAACCAAGAGGTTCAGTCACTCGCTCGAGGCCACAGAGCTAAGAAGAGATAGAGCCAAGTTTCAAACCAAAAAGGTCTGGTCCTGCATTCCATACTCCTCCCCTCTGCATTATGCCATATCTCTGAGGGAGGGAGGGAAGGAGGGAGGGAGGGAGAGAGGGAGGGAGGGAGAAAGGGATAATGGATGGATGGATGGATGGATGGACAGATGGATGGATATATTGGATGGATGGATGGATGGATGGATGGATGGATGGATGGATGGATATATTATATGGATGGATGGATGGATGGATATATAAATAGTATAATTTTGGCTCTCTGCATTAACATTTTTAAATAGCAAGTAGTGATCATATAAGTACACATGGGATCAGAATTCCAGACACCCTGACCTAGCATGCTCTGATCTGATTTTTTATAACCTCAATGACAATTACCTCAAGGAATGATGCAGCCTTTATCTTTGAGCCTGTTCTTTGAACATAAGGAAAAATGTTCAGGAAGGTGTGAATGATAAGGAAGGCAATCACCCAGCTACGCCAGGTGTAGAGGTTTGTACACCATCTTATCTTGAACACCTCAGAGTGGTTCTACCTCCTCAGCCTTCATGTTGTGTATCTTTTTTCTTTTCTTTGTTTGTTTGTTTGTTTTCCTTATGCAGGTAGGAAAATCAGAACTAATCAAGAAGCAAGAAAACAAAGGTTGCTTGTAATCCCACCACCCAAAAATAGCCCCTGCCAGCATTGTGCTAGGTTTTTCTTTCAGTTTTGTTTTACATAATTTGTTACTAAGGATGCACTTGGGTTGTACCTAAATATTTTGTTGAGAAGGCTTCAGCTTCATTTTTTCTCCAAAGAGATTCCTACACATATAGACATTTAATTTCTTATGTCTTTTGATAATCATGAACTCAGTTAAATATACAACAGTGTGTTTTCAACCCTAGGTGGGTTCCCAACGAGGATTAAATGGAAATATCTCCTTTAAAATCTTCAGTCTTTTGTTCTGCTACCACATGTATTGCCTGCCACAGCGTCTATGCAATATAAGCATAACTAATTTAAAAAGTAGACTTACTGAGTCAACCATTTGTTTGGATTACATGACAAATAGTTGACTGATCATTTTCCCCTGCATTGACTAGATGGTTTGTGTTGGTATTCTTTTTTCTCCCCACCAAATTGACAATTTGTTTTGAAGTTGTGTGGACACTGACTGACCACTTCATCTGATGGGAAAAACTCAGTTAATGATGGATCTTTCCAAATAGCCAGGGAGTGTCTGTATGTTTATGTTGGCTCCTCTGCCTTCTATAGAGAGATATTTGGAACTGATATGAGTGCTTTCAATATTTGCTCTGAATTCACTATTAACCATTACATTTTAACTTAAAAATTGACCCTTATAAGTTTTGGGTTTTTTTTCACCATAAAAAAGGAAGTCAGGATTGGTTGAAAAAAGAGGAAAGTACAAAAATACACAATGTAGAGAGCTTCTATCTGCCCCCCACCTCCCCCACCAGCACCATCTACCCATATAACCATGGCTGTCATCATTATTTAGAGTTTTACATTGTGACCTGTTGAAATTATTTCTGCAGCAGCAGGGAAAGGAAAAAAAAAAAAACTATATTAAAACTAAACTAGAATATTTTGAGATGGTGAGATTATGGGTGATTGTTTTTCTATTTCCCATTGTTTATCTGTGTTTTCTACAACAACTGTGTGACTTGTGTGTGCGTGTGTGTTTTATGTTACAAAGATGGTAAATGGGTTCCAAAAACCAATTTAATTCATTATATGCATGCGTTTGTTGTTGTTTGTGCATGAAGGACCATAACCGACCAGCAAACTGCACTTGTGCAATGACCACTTAGCTTCTGGTCTCAGTACAAGAGATTTCTCCTTCTCCCCTCCCCTCTCACCACTATCCTGCCCTTCCCCTGCCTTTATCAGGTGAGGCAGTAGCTCTCCTACTTTTGCTGGCTCTTAAAGGCATTAGTAGTTGCTCTACTTTCTGGAAGATCTTAAAACATCAAAATCCTCTTTGAAAAATTAACAGTGTAGAAACTGAGGAACACAAATCCTGCAAAATCTATCACTTTCCCCAGAATACCAAACCCATTTTGACATGGCACTCCTAGAAGCCCCTCCTGAAGATGTCAGCTAAATACCAGTAAACATGCCATGAAGTTGAGATTGGAAGGATCAGCTCAAGTACCACCTAATTCGTTCATTTCTGATGCCTTATGGATCACGATTCACAATAGCAACATGGATACAAAATTTTTTAGGGCTTGCTATTTTCCCAGCACCAGGACAAGAACCCTACCTGCCTGCCTGACCTCAGTAACACTCAGAGTTACCAGGGGAGGCAGTAGCTGTCCTACTTGCTGGCTGTGAGACCTTCAGCAAGATACGTCACCTCTCTGCGGCCTGGCTCCTTACCTAGAAACCTATAGAACAGCGACAATCATGCATGCGTATGCACATCAGAGGATTGTCGTGGGCTTAAATGAATTCATACATTCAAAGCACCTAGAACATAGCTGGACACATTGTAAATACTAAGTAAACTTAGCTGTGATTGTTCTTATTATCCCCATCTAAGAGATGCAGAGACTGAGACGTAAAGATCTGAATGTGCTCAGATCTCAGTCTGGGCCTGCCTTATTCCAACAGTCATGGTGTTAACCCAGAAACAAAATACTCTGTCTATCAAGGGTCAGATAGTAAATATTTTAGGCTCTACAGAACAGGCTGTCTTTAACATAACTACTCAACTCTGCCTTGGCAACGTGAGAGCATCCCTAGACAATACGTAAAGGAATGGGCGTGGCTGTTTTCCAATAAAACTTTATTTACAAAAGCAGGTTTGGCCCAGGGCCTTTGTTCACCCAGGGTTTGCATAGTATCAACTACATCACAGGAGGTTACCATCTTAATTAACCTCCTGGTTTTAGCTGCTCCGGAAAGAATTGCTTCTAGGACATGAATTTCTTTCTGCTTCTGCCATGTTTGAATTTTACATCAGCAGAGTGGCGGTTTCGTGAATACTTAGGAAATGCAGTATTGGGCTGGTAACTATTAACTTTACTTGTCCCTCTTAGAAAAACAAATTTGTTGCTGTTTGTTTTTGACTCTACAGGGAAATATGTAGGCAGGCGTTCTATGCATTTTCATTAAAGCGTGTGTTTAAAAATAGTACCGCTATAATAAGTTAAGCAATGCTATCTTGATTGACAGAGCTAACCCACCAGCCTGCTGAAACCAGATAAATAGATGGGCCAGACATTCGATTTTTCATCAACATGGCTTCTTTTTTTTTTCTTTTTTTTTTTTTAACTCCTTTTATTTATTTATTTATTATTATTTTTTTAATCTTAGAGAGAGAGACACACACACAGAGAGACAGAGAGAGAACTGAACTAGGGGAGCTCCCAGTTCAGCACATGGGTCCGCACGGGCCGGGGCCGGGATTCGATCCCTGGTCCCCGGCGCTGCAAAGTGAGCGCCTAACCCACTGAGCCATCCCAGCTTCCCCTACATGGCTTCTTGGTAACGTGTCATTCCACCCATTTGAGTCAGCTCTTAAAGTTCCCTGAGAATTAAAATTGTCAGCACCAAGTTTCTCTGTTAATCCCCATGATCATGGGTTCTTTCTTCCATGGGTGAGTTTTGGTGGATCTGGGAAAAGAACCAATCTTAACTGCTTTTTGGATTTTTCTGGCGTTTAAAGATACTAAGTTTGCATTTTGAAATTTGAGTCCGCTCCAGTTAATGGTGAATCCCAGATCTGAGTGATAAGTTGGAATGCCTGATTCCACACTAAGGTATTTCATTGTATGGAAGCCAGTAAAGTGTTCGATCCATGGGCTTGGCTTCCTCAGAAATTCCTCCATGGGGTCTGTGTGTCCCCAGCTTTCAGGACCAACACTGTCTTTTCAGATTCAATAGTAAGGTATAACTTCAAATATTTTTAGAGGGCAATTAGAAAACTGGGAAGAAAGGTAAAGAGGAAAAAAAAGGGCTGGGTTACCCCATGCTCTCAGGGATGGCTCCACCTGGAAAGTTAACTATTCACAGTACCGACAAGCCAGTGAAACGTGATCACTTGAACTAACAGAAATGGTTGAACTGGTTAATCAGCCTCATCTCTTATCTCCAAACTCACCTTCCCTCTCCTATTTTGAAAAATAAACAGGATTTATGAGAAGGTGGGTGGGTCCCTGGGGGCATTCTAATATCTGTGCTCTAGACAGGGGTCTCCAAACTTTTCAGCCTGCGGGCCACATTAACTATCAAGCAGCAGTTTGGGGCCGACGACACACTTGAGGTCCAAATAAAAAAGAATCAAAACATAGATGTTGTTTTTAATTATTTATTTAATATTATTTTATTCAGATAAAAAGGTCTCCACAGGCCGGATGAGAGGGCCTTGCAGGCTGTAGTTTGGAGACCCCTGCTCTAGAAGAATCGTTGTCAGGGGGAAATGAAGGATGAAAAAGACAATAGCCACCAGGTGTTCTCAATGGGACACCCAGGAAGCCATTCGCAAAGGGCCTCAAATGTAGACTTTTGACGTTATTTTCAAATGAAATCATAGAGAACCACTGGAAGACAGAAGCAAGATAATATCCCTAATATACCCTCCCCCAATATTCCTATGGTCTCTTTATCACTTTCGTTTATAATACAAGAGAATATATTAGGTACAAATATATGACTTAATATTCCTCACAAGTTCCTGACCTTTCTTTGTCCTATATTTACTTTTTATTATGAAAATTTTCAAGCGTGCAGAAAGGTACAGAGAGCAGTTAGTATCTACACACACGTACCCATTGTCTACATGAAATTATTGTTGACATCTTGCCATATTTGCTTCATCAATCATTACTTTCTCTTTAAATATTTCCAATTATAGACATCATGAATTTCTGTCCTGAAACCTCTCAGTCTGTATCTCTAAAACAATAGAGAGGGATTTTGTTCTATAAACTATCACAGTTTTCCCCAAAGGAGCCTTTACAGGTGATTTATTCAAACCAGGACCCAGTGAAGGACAATGCATTTCATGTGCTTGTCACATGTCCTGTGCCCTTTTTAAAATCCAGACCAACCCTCCCTCTACCCCGGCCCTTTTTTGCCCCATGACATTAATTGAAATGCCCAGGCCAGTTGTCTGTCCAGTTCAGTATTTCTCCTTCAGGAAGATTTCACACAACTTTAAATTGTGTCTCATCACTGGGCCACAGTGTACACAGCACAGATGAATTAATGTTTTTAAATTATCTTCTGACTAGCACAATTATAATGCATTGCTTTTTTTAAAATTTTATTGTTTTTGACAGAGAGACAGAGAGAGAAGGGGGAGGGCGCAGAGCAGTCTCCATAGTTGTACGTCATCAGTTTTCGACATAGTTTCGCTCCACACAGGTGTGAGGGGGTGGAGCGTGCAGGGCAGAACTGGGTAGGGGGCCTCCCATATGGAAAGCTCACCCCTGCAAGAACTGAACTGGAGCCACGTTCCAGTTCAGCATATGGGTCCACACGGACCGGGATTCAATCCTTGGACCCCAGGGCTACAAGGCGAGTGCTTAACCTGCTGAGCCATCTCGGCTTCCCCTAATGCATTGCTTTTTAGACTTTTTTATTCTTTTTTTGTTGATCTGTTAAAAGTTATAATTTATAACTACGTACATTTCACATATCACACAGTTGAGTTAAAATACTCTTTTTATCTGTATATATACAGAATATATGCTATAATTATATATATTATCTATGTAATTACATAGATATAATTACATGTTATATTATATAATTATACACATCATAATCATACATATAGAATATCTGTATAATATATATACCTCATGTATACTCTATACAATTTATGCACAATGTATATATGTTATTCTGTGTATGTGTAAAATGTTTATATACAGAGAATCACACACAAAAAAGTGACTTGTGCTCATGATGACCACTGATTTCATGCTCAAAGGCAACTGTGGGTTCATCCTGATTTGGGGTGCTTGCGCATTCTCTTCATCATTAGGTGTCTCCCACCCCAGATCAGTATTTCTTTCCCGTCATGAATGTGGTCACGGTGGCTTGGACAGATGGTCTCCTTGGGGCACATCACCTGCCATGCACATTCGCTGTCCACACAGCCAGGGGGTGCGGTGTCTCCCTCACCCTCTGACCATCATTTCCTGGACATTAAGCAGAATTCTTTGCCAGCAGCTCATGCCTCTGTTCTCCCCTTGTCACCTTAATTTCATGCCAACCCTTTCTGGATGCTAGAGCTTTCCTCCTTCAGTACAAAAGCGCCCCACCTGCCAGCGGTGTCTCCCTCATCTGTCACCTGGAAGGTTTACTGGAGGTTTGGGAGGTCAGCTGAGCCATCCGAGGTGGAAAGATGCCAGGGCGGTTTGTGATGAAGGAAACAGCTGATTTTTTTTGAAATGCTACATGAATGGTTAACATATAAAACTTGGATGAGCTCACATAAGAATTCAGATCACTGGTTCTCTTGACTAATGGGAAGGCCTAGCCGTGCTGGGCCTGCCTTCCCATGTGGCTACGGCTAACTGGCTGGGGTCAAGGACAGACTAGCCCTGTGGGCAGGACAGAACTTTCTAGTTGGCCACTCCCACCTCCCATATTGTGGAGAAGGAAGGAGAAGCCCTTGGAGGACCATGTCGAGTCACCCAGCGGTGTATTGGATCCCACCTCTGGACACTTTGCACCAAGTACAAGAATAGCCAGAAGAGGCACGGTCCCTTCCCCTGAGTATCGTCAAAAGTGAGATAGATAGGAGTCAAGTAGACAGATACAAGGATTAATCCTTCAGCAAGTATTGACTGTCCCCACCATGTGCTAGGCACTATTCTAGCAAGAGGTAGAGCAGGTGAAGGGAGACAGACAGACAATGAACAAAATCATGTTTGTGAAAATAACATTGCAGATAGCAGTAAGCTGCAGATAAAAAAATAGTAGAGCAGGAAATCAGCCTTGATGGTAGGGGTTGCCATTTTATTTCCAGAAGTCAGCAAAGGTCACAGAGAAGGTGACTGCAGGAAGAACAGAACAAGGGAGGGAGGGAAGGAGGCATGGAAATATCTGGAGGGAAGTGTTTCAGGCGGAGGGAACAGCTGGTGCAAAGGCCCAGGGGAGGGATGGTGCTTGGGGTCCTCATGGAACGAGGAGCCAGTGTGGCTGGAGGAGCGAGCCAGGGAGACAGCGGGGAGCGCTGTGCCCAGGGAGGGTGTGGGGTCCAGACCTGCGCAGACCAGCCATGCCATCCGGCCTGCATTCTCCCAGGATTCCTCTGCCCCTTTGTCTAGAACGACACGGGGGCAGAAGGACCAGGAAGCCACCACTATGGCCAGGACAGGAGCAGAATGAGAGCAATGCAGAGGGAGAGAATGGTCAGGCTCTGGACACGTGTGGGGGTGGAAATAGATGGTTGATTGCTTGGGGACAGCAGAGGAAGAAAGGAGTAAGGGAGCCCCCCTGTGTGACTGCCAAGTGGCTGGACAGAGGTGCCATGAGGCAAGCTGGGGATCCCGTCAGGAGAGTCGGGGGAGGGAGAGTGGAGTCCGGTTCTGAACGTGGTACTCACGAGGGCCTCTCTGGTCTCGCGGGGATGACAGGGCAGGCGCTGTTTGACGCTGGAGTTCGGGGCCAGGTGGGAGCTGCTTCGTGGTGAGTGGACCACGGATGCTTAAAGAGACCATGAGCAGGGCAAGCGTCAACGGAGAGGAGAGGACGTGCCAGGACCGGCTCTGGTCACTGTGGCATCAGAAGGGCGGGGCAATGAGGGAGAAGCAGCAGGCGAGACCGAGGAAGGACCTGTGACCTGGGAGAAACCCAGGTGATGTTCTGGACACCCAGCGTGTTTCAAGGAGCATGACTTAATTGTGTCAAAGGCTGCAAGTAGGATAAGAAAGATCTGGAATTGACCATTGAATTTGACACGGTGGAGGTCACACTGGGGGGCAGAGGGGAGGCTAGCCCTGGGCAGGGGGCTGGCAGGATCCAGGAGACGGGCTGGGAGGACAGGCTAGACCTCCATCTTCCTTTCCTTCTCTCCCCCACCATACTCCTGTTTCCCTTGGTCTCCCCACCAGGGCCCCCCACTCCATTTCCTTCCATGTGGCCAAACCAGCTCCGGGAAAACAGGAACACAGCCGAGCCTCGGGAGGGAGGAATACGAGAAAAAGCTAAACTACTGTAGCTCCCATTTACTGAGAATGTTCTTCCACGTGCCACGTATACATATCTGCGTATATAAACTGCCGTATATGGATATATGTACATGGGTATATCCTTAAAACAACCCGATGAGGTGGGCACTGCTATTCACCCCATTGTATAAATGAAGAACGCGGGTACAGAGAAGTGAAGACATCTGGCTGAGGTCAAGGTGGAGGGGTCCTGGGTTTGGACCCAGACAGTCGTGGTCCTGATTTTTCCTGCTTAACCACCATGCAACCCACTGAAAGGGTTACCAACAGGCGAGGGGCATCATTAGAAAGGTTTTGAAAGATGTGCACATTTGATTCAAAATACGGATGTATCTGGGAACATCTCAAGCCACTGATTCTTCTGATTATATGTTTTTAATGCTATTAAAATCTTGCACTGAAAGAAAATATCAGTACTGCAGGTCTTAAAAATAGCCCCATATATAAGGATATTGAAATCTTCCAAAGCGGCTTTGCAATGAGTAATTGCGAATTACCAGTAAAATTTAAAAGGAGAGGAGGGTGGCTGAATAAACACAGTCCTAGACATCGGGGGCGTTGGGCAAAGGTTTGGAATTCCACAGAAGTCTTTTCAGCGCGGCCGTGCAAGAAAAGGGAGCCCTTAGCCTGCTATTTTATGTTTGATCATGTCCTCCTGTTAATAAACTTGCAGGGCTATCGGCCAAGCTCCTGGCCATGCTGGAAAAAGGCATTGTCCCCAGAACATATTTAAATTTCAAATGCATGCCTAATAAACCCAAGGCCAGGGCTGAGAAAATTCTCTGCATAACTGGAGGCGCGATTTTATTTCGTGGTATCTCTTCAGAGTTCTGCGATGGATTTTGTCCACGACCCGCTGCCCTCAAGCATGTCTGTCTTTCTGCAATCTGCTAGTGGCAATTAGCCTAACTATGTACCTCTGGGCTCTGGTTTGGTTTAAAAAGGCATTCATCTTGGTTATGGGGACTACTCTATGCTAATGTATGTTTTATTTTCAGCAAGCCTTATTGATCTGCACTTTCCATTCTTCCTTATTAATGTCCAGCAGCCCAACTTTTAAAGGGTCGGATTTCAAAGAGGCTGCATCCTCTCCTTGGGACATACTCCCCCCTCATATTTCTGGAAGCACAAGTAGAATCGCTGGCCCCTGATCCATATGCATGCATTGCTTCATGAGACCATCCTGTGGTTGCAGGGCCCCCAGGACAGCCCTGGAAGCTAAGGGCACCCCGAAAAGAATTCCTTCAGGTCACGGTAAAGCTTTTATAGACCGCTAAGGGGGAAAAAAATAAATAAAAATCCCTGAATTTGAGAATTTTGATCTCCCCTTTGGGGATTACCTAAACTTGAACATTTCCATAGTTGCCTAACCGCAGTCGTATTCTGCTATTTATGGAAATTCTAAATATAGTCATTTCAGTGGCTATTGCTAAAGATAACAGCAGCAACTCAAAAGCAAAAGAGATCCTTCCATCCTGTGAACTTCATCTTTTTTAAATAAATGTCTTATTTTGGAATAATTGTAACTTTACGGAAAAATGACAAAGATAGTATTGAGAGCGTCCCACATGCTCCTTATCCAGTTTCCCCTAATTTTAACATCTTATGCAAAGACGACTTAAAGGGAAATACTAAGTGATTGTACAAGTGACTCCCTGATAAATACCGGGAGAGGCATACTTAAAGGACTGAAATTGGGAAACACTTTCAAAGGTCTCTCTCAAATCCTTTTTTGTGTACACGGGGAAACTGAGGCCCAGAAGGGGAGTGGCTTGCACCCCACCACTACCAGGCCCACTTCTCCATTACTGACTCCTCCCTTGGGGGACCCCTTTCCCAGGGACCCTCCGTGCAGAGCCATGCGTGGTTCCAGGGTTCGTGTACCCTTAAGGTGCTGGGTCATTACCGGCCTGAGACCATTCCGGTCCCTGAGACACGAGAGCAAATCTACCAAAGGCTTCGGGAAAGTTTCCCTTCATCTTAATAAAGGATGTAGGATCCATCCACCATAACACCTCACACAAAGGCGTGCTGACAGCCATAAAAAATATATACCGTATTTTCCGGCGTATAAGATGACCGGGCGTATAAGATGACCCCCTAATTTTACAGTTAAAACATAGGTTTAGGCCTATATTCGCTGAAAATACGGTATATATAAAATAAAGCGAGGAATATCTATTCCCGTGTCCCACTACAGAGGGATCGCCAAGGCATGTTGTTGGGTGGAAAACACTAGCCAAAGTACATGAACTACGTATGCTCGTTCCTATACATAGTTGCCTGTATTTAAAAAACCATGGGAAGATGAACCAAACACTTTTTAAAAACTAGTCACTGATAAAGAAGAAAAAAAGAGCAAGAGAGGTTAGACCAGAACCTTCTCTAAAAACTCTTTTGTTTGGTAAATTATATTTTGGTCCCATCTAGCTATTTTACATAATAAAAACCTAACTCCAACTTTTAAAAAAGCAATCCCTAAAATTTGAGCACAAAATGAAAAAAAAAGAAAAAAGAACCTAAGCATATATTTACCAGGTAGCATAACTACACAAACAGGAGAGATTTCAGGGAACTTCAAACACGATAATTTGACTAGCTAGCTTTTGGGGTGTGTATATGTCCTAAGAACGAAAAGATCTGCAAAGAAAATGAACCTCAAAAACTATTTTTTCCATAATCTTAGTTAGTGGTCAGGTTAGTACTGCTGTTCTTAGACAGTTGTGTATAAATTGTAGGATAAGCAAATATTTGTCTCGTGGGTAAATTATTACCTTAAAAAAAAAAAGCCTTAGACAGAAAACCTCATTGCAAATTAATATGTATATATTCTATAAAAAGGCAAGTAACCTTTATAAAAATCCCCCATAATTCTATTTTGCAGAGGTAACCAGTGGTGACATAGTATATCTTTCTACTAAGCTTTCTATGCATAACTAGGTACTTTATTTTACAAGAATGACATATTCTGAATCAATGTTCAGTAACCCTTTTTTCAAATTTTTCTTATTATATGAAATTCTTTGCATATTCCTAAGTGTTTTTCTGCATCTGCTAGATTATAAACTCCAGGGGAGTAGAGCCTTTGGACAATATTTCTCCAAATTTTCTCATGTAGCCTAATCTCAAAATTTGCCATATACTGGTATGCGTAACACATATACCATTATTGACTTAATATTTTCCTGTGAAGCAACTCACATGTGTTCATCTTAGCCTAACCTTATGTAATTGTCTCCCTGAAATTATAGGCTTGATAAACTAGTTACGTATTCTTCTAATATGAAATAATATAAACAAGTAACTAATACACTTCAAATAGTCATCTATGTATGTTTGCAAATTGCCTGTGCACAGGGGAGCGTGGACTGCATTTTAACAAAGTTCCAGATTTCAAAGCTGAATAGAGTTTAGATTTCTTTTATTATTGACTGTATATAGGTCTATCCATCCTGTGAGTCCAAACACACTTGGAGAATTGTGTATCCACCACCACAACCAGGATATAAAACAGCCCCCGAAATTCCCTCCTGCTGCCCCTTTGTGGGCCTCTCCTCTGGACAGCCCACGGTCTCCCACTGTTGGGTCATCAAGTTGTTTCCTAGTTTTCTCTTTGATGATTAACTCGCTTCCTTTCAGTATTGTTGCGTGTGAAGCCCTCTGGGATAGCTTCAGATCGCAGTCAATGTGCTGTTTCTAAGCATTTATAGAAATACCGGGATGGACAGAACATATTTGGCTTTTCTTCTACTTGAATTCTCTGTCTCCTACAAGATTCTGTGCATTTATAAGAAGGTCGTGGTTTCTGTTGTTAAACAGAGAGAAGCGGTAGAAACATTTCCAAGAGGGAGAATCTCAGATCTAATGCACAATACACATGGGGGCCGGATTGAAGCTGGGAATTTTCTTGTCCACCCCCAGGGGTCTTCACCTGCTGGGGGTAGGCAAGCCAGCCCTTATACATCAATCCCTCCCAGGATAGGTACTGCCTCTCCCCCAGCCGAGGCCCCTGAGAGACACCCCTAATCAGCCACTGCACTCTTCAGCTGGTGCCTGATATGCCTCAGAGGCCTTCTCGACCCAGCTTCCGCGTAGTTGGCCCGAGTTTCCACTCGGGATGAAATGCATTTGCTGTCCTCATTCAGTCTTCGGCTGAGGTTGAGACAGTGTCTCCATCTTGACCCCCTGGGTCTGTCTCTCACCCAACAGTCTTCATCCTCACACCTGAGTTCATTTATCCCCCCCACCCCCCAAAAAGAAAAGTCAGTTTAAAAATGCTAACATAAGTGCGAGTGGGTGTTAATTACAGAGGTGACTTTGAATCCTCTCTAATGTCTAAACAAGCAAAGGTAGTGAACCTGTTTCCAACTTGAGCACTTCTCATTAGGCAGGCGGCTGGATGCATGTCTCATACGTCAATGAACTTACGTCCCGACATCACGAAGGCTGGAAAGTATTGGTCAAGGGCAACGCAAAGTGTATGGCTTGGCGCTTTCCCACTTTGACCTCAGGGATCCTTATTTCCTGGCCCAGGGCCCTTCGTAGGGGGCTGTCAACTGCATGGGGACCTGTGAGCCTTCCACGTGCCTGCCTCACTGCTTTCTGAACTCTGCTCACACAGACCTCTTATCCGCTCCTTGACTGCTTCTGCCGCTTGGACCCCAAGGGTCTTAGAAGAGCCACCTTTCTCCCTTTCTCCTGGCTTTTCCTGGTCTAAATCCTGCCCATCCTCCCAGGTCCCTGCCCTGCTCAACCCAGACAAAACGACGACTCCCGTTATGACTTCACCTAGCGCCTGTCCTGGTCTGAGCCTTCTTGGCAATGGGTTAGATCAAGGCTATGCAGGGTCAGGTCTTGCGGGGAGAATGTGTCCCACGTAGTAATTCATGGCACATGCTCAACACACAACTAGTGGTTTTCTAAACCATGCCAATGGCCATGGTTCTCCAAATGTGGTCCCAGGCCAGCAGCATCAGCAGCATCTCGGAACGTCTCATGATGCAAACCCTCGGGGCCCACCCAGAACATTCTGGGGGTGCAGCCCAACCATCAGCATTTACACGAACTCTCCGAGTGACATTTGCCGAGAAACTCTAAGTTTGGGGAGCACTGACCTAACAAGCTGGTTCTCATCCTGACTGCACATCCCAGGCGGCTGGCCAGCACCAGTGGGGACGGACTGCAGAGTCTTCGTGTCTGCTCAGACCACCCCCACCCACTTTGCTCATGGCCACACCCGATGTACAATAGGTGCTCAATATATACATATATATTTTAAGTAGTCAAGTGCCATGTAGTAATGCCTATTTGATTTGGAAAAGCAATCCAATTGTGTGTTGGAAATCCAAAGAATTTCTGAGGGAAAAAAACAGTCGGCTAGCAGAGGAGACCTGAGAGGCGTAATAAAGCCATGCTCTGTGACTAAGAGTGGGGAATGGCTAAGTGGAGATGCACCTTAGCGTCCACCTCCTGGAATGATTCCCGATCTGTTGTTCACATGCGAGAGTCTCATTTTCCCAAAGGGGCTGCTTGTTCCCAAGCAGAAGGCCTGCGTCTTAGTCGTGTGCCATTCCACCCAGAACGCAGCATGCTTAAAACGCAGTGGCTACCTACCTGAGAGACACCAGGTATGGCGGAATAATAATAATAGCTATTGCTTATTGCGTGTGTGCTGGGTGTCAGGCACTGTGTTAAACATTTGCTGGGCATTGCCTCTTTTTTTTTTTTTTTTTTTTTTTTTTTTTTTTTTTTTTTTTTTTTTTT